>BQNB010001949.1:0-131157 GCA_026074375.1 Tanacetum coccineum | reverse complement strand
TTAAATTGTTGTTAAATAAAAATTATGAAACAAATAGACTAAGTCCAAGATATAAGTTGCTAGACACTTTTTCCCGACCGTTATTATGATAAAGACACAACTATTTACAAACGTCTTGATCATTGATCAAAAACAATAACCTAAGTTGGCGTTCCCGTAACGATCAACTTCCCAATCATCCCATACTTTACAAACTTTTACAAGACAAGTGGCGATATCTACGACTTTATACAGTACTCTACATCATTGATTTTTAAGACGTATCAACGAATAATCGATCCTTCATATGATTCCTTCGGTTTAAGCTCTTGCGATTATCTCTAAACTTTCCTTCTCTTTTTTGTTGCGATTTTTCTCATTTTTTGATTTTTTTTCTAACACTATACTACGAAACTCGGTGTAATTTCACCATCTTCACGATCATAATAACTCCGGATAATTCTTTCGGTAATTCTTCATTCTTCGGACGTACCAATAATTGTGTTGGTAGTAAAAATACATGAGTTTTGACTACTTTATACATTCCCATTTGCAATGTGCCAATTTCTTCCCAATCGTACCAAAGATAGAAAATTGTCACAAGACTCAGGAAATACATACTTTACACTTTAAGCAACTAGCAGCTGATAAATGGACATAATCTAACAGTGTAGGCTAAGGTGTAAGGAAATAGATAGTTGGTGTAATTCCTAAAGGATTGGCTCAACGGGTTGTTCTAGGGGTATCTTACTCTTAAGATGAGAGTAAACAAAGGGTTTATATGGGGGTTAACTAACCAGTGTAGTTAGGTAATAAAACAACATGTATAGGCTTTTTGGGTGTAATCCTAAAAAATTACCAATTTAAACAAGTTACTCCATCTAAATCCATAGTACTCATTATTATGGTCTCGAATAGATATACCAAGCCAAGTTCTAAAGTCTACAACATCACCGACACACTCATATTTTGTGAAATTTGAGTAAACATTTGGAAACGGATAAGATTAAATCCTCACAATATCTTATAAGGGTTATTGTGTGCGGGTTATGTAACATGTAATTTCACAAAAGTATGCTTGAATTTTTTTTTAAATTGAGCATAATTTAAGCATTTTGATGTGAAAAATAGGACAAGTAAACATTCTAATTCCATCCCCTCACTTGAATTATACAACGTCCTCGTTGTATGAATAAAACATTAAAAACGAGAATTAAAAAGAATTAGAATGAGAAACTCCCCTGATATTTTACTTGGTAGATTCTCCATGTAGCGTTTATAAGCAAGAATGTGTGTGCGAAAGTGGGTCGGAATCCTAGCACGAACAACACACACAGAATTCCAGAAAATATGCAGTATCTTTTCGTTCAGAAGGTTCCTGTATTAAGCATAAGAAAACAAGTGCAATTTCTTTCTCCGTGTATTCGCTGGTTAGACTCGAAAAAAACTATACAGGAAGTCGATACGCCGTATCCATACCCCAGGATACGCCGTATTGATACCTGTGTCGAATACACTGTATTCGTTTAACGAATACGTCCTATAGACTGTGCTGAAAATAAAGACTAGATAACGTCCAGATAGTCAATACGTCGTATCCATGGGGTTTGGATATGCCGTATAGACATTCTGGGAAGACACACTCAATAAGAAAATTGAAAATACATTTTGATTTGTCTCCTAGCAAGCACTTTTGTTTACAGAAAAGTATTTAAGTTAGACTTGCCCCAATTTAATCCCATCTTTATAAAACAATTTGGGGTCGAACGGGATGTCAAACGGCACATATAAATTCTTAAAAAGATTTATTAGCATCCCTTTGATAATATAATTACAAGTCATGATATTAAGATTTAATTTCATGATAAAAAATTCCAGTTTTGAAAAATTTATTAGATGTATCATGACCTTGTTTCCAAAATCTTATTTGACCCTTGTGCATAGGCACCGATATCCGTATTTATTACATTACCCCCCGAAGACTGTTTTATATCGATACCGATGGTTTTTGAATATCGAATTTATCTTAATTATTGTCCTTATCTGATTGTGATATCATTGGGCTAAAATTACGTTAAAAGGAAATAGATCATTAAAGTTTAAAACGTTTTGTTCCTCTTCATCACATTCGGACAATGATGTTTCATCTTTCAAATTAAATTCATCGACATGTTGAGGACTTACAGTAGGCTCAGTTAATAAATTTGATTTAGACGTTAGAGCATCATTATAAACCATGGCTGAAAATTCATCTCAAATTCTTTAAAGAAAAAGTCTAAAATCATCAAAAACAATGACCGTAGGCGCTGTGTGGTGGGAACGAAGACATATTAACTTTTTCATTATCATTTTTAGAATCCGTTTTCAAATCATTGGCCGAAATTATTTTTTAGGAAAATGAATTTTTGTCATAAATCACCGTGTAATCATCATCGTCGGATGCGTCAAATGATATTCCAAAGTAAATTTAATTGTTGACAAATGAGAAACCCAACCCTTTATATATATTAAATATAATAAATATATAAATATATAATGAGAATCAAAAATATTCTCAATGTAGTAAGTCCGAAAGTATGATTCCCGGGTCGTTATCCCCAACGAGGAATGCAATTGAACAGTAGGTTGCGTTTTTGTTAATAGATTGCTTGAATGGAACAAGATTTAGCTTGTGGTTTCTAAAAACAGGGGAAAAATTAAGGCAATCACTAAAAACAATAAGCAACACAAATATAAACTAAAAACGCAAACCGGGAATCCTAAAACGTGACCTAAAAACCCTAAATTATCAAAATTAAGTCCTAAAATGATCTTTTTGAATTTTATAAGTCCTAATTAACTAAAAGATAAGAACTAAGAAAACTAGACAAAAAACGAAAGTGATTAGGGCTTAAAAACACTAAAAACGTGAACGGGATTCAATCCCGCTCTTTAAAAAAATCAAATTTTGCAATTTTAACCCTACGAAAACAAATATGATTTTCCTAAGTCTAAATGTTAAAAGAAAATTTTCTTAAAAAGAATTATATTTTTTGACTTTTTTATAATTTTTTATGAATTAAAAACGATTTTAATAAAATTAAATGTTAAAAAAATACTAAACTAATTCTAAAAATTCTGAAAAAATCCTGAAAAGTGCATTGAACAATGAAGAATCTAATAAAAATAAGCTGGAGAAAACAGCTTATCAATAAGCTGTGAAATTCAAAATAAGGATAAAAAAGCTATTAAACAAAGTGGCTCAAAATGTGTTTATAACACTATCATAATTATGCAAGATATAACCGAAAAAGACCCAAGGGCGAGTGGTAGTGTGTGTTGTGTGTAAAACGTTTGGTGAGTAGGGTAGAGGTCCCGGGTTCGAGCCCTGCTCACCTGGGGACCTCTACCCTACTCACCAAACGTTTTACACACAACACACACTACCACTCGCCCTTGGGTCTTTTTCGGTTATATCTTGCATAATTATATAGGTATACACATTTTGAGCCCACTTGGTTAATAAGCTGTTTTAGCTTATTTCACAGCTTATTTGATAAGCTGTTTTCTCCAGCTTATTTTTATTAGATTCTTCATTGTTCAATGCACTTTTCAGGATTTTTTCAGAATTTTTAGAATTAGTTTAGTATTTTTTAACATTTAATTTCATTAAAATCGTTTTTAATTCATAAAAAATTATAAAAAAGTCAAAAAATATAATTCTTTTTAGTATATTTTATTTTTAACATTTAGGACTTAGGAAAATTATATTTTTTTTAGTTAGGGTTTTTTAAAAATTGCAAACTTTGATTTTTTAAAGAGCGGGATTGAATCTCGTTCACGTTTTTAGTGTTTTTAAGCCCTAATCACTTTCGTTTTTGGTCTAGTTTTCTTAGTTCTTATCTTTTAGTTAATTAGGACTTATAAAATTCAAAAAGATCATTTTAGGACTTAATTTTGATAATTTAGGGTTTTTAGGTCACGTTTTAGGATTCCTGGTTTGCGTTTTTAGTTTATAATTGTGTTGCTTTAATTGTTTTTAAGTGATTGCCTTAATTTTCCCGTAGTTTTAGAAACCCAATCTAAATCTTGTTCCATTCAAGCATCGATTAACAAAACGTCAACCGACTTTCAATTGCATTCCTCGTTGGGGATAACGACCCGGGAATCATACTTTCGGACTTACTACATTGAGATATATTTTTGGTTCTACTTTTTATTATTTATTATATTTATTATTTTTAATACTTTATAATGGGTTGGGTTTCTCATTGGCTCAAAAATTTTTAATTTACTTTGGAATATCTTTTGACGCATCTTTTATTCTCGGACGATGTGATTACACGGTGATTTATGACAAAAATTCATTTTCCTAAAAAATAATTTCGGCCAATGATTTGAAAACGGATTCTAAAAATGATAATGAAAAAGTTAATATGTCTTCGTTCCCACCACTCGAGCCTCACGGTCAGTTGTTATGATGATTTTTGACGTCTTTAAAGATTTGGAATGAATTTTCCATGCCATGGTTTATATGATGCTTTACGTCTTAATCAATTTATTAACTGGTGCATATGTAAGGTCCTCAACATGTACGATTGAATTTATTTTGAAAGATGAAAATCATCATTGTCACGAATGTGCATTGAAGTGGAACATAACGTTTTAAAACTTTAATGATCTATTTTCCTTTTTTAAAAGTAATTTTTCCCAAGGATTAAAAATCAGATAAGGACAATTATGATGATAAAGTTCGATATTAAAATACCTTCGGGGGGGATATGTTTGTCAGACAATTACTGATGTAATAAATACAGTGATGATGCCTATGCACCAAGGCGTCAAATAAGCTTTTAGATACAAGTATTGATACACTATAATAAATTTTTCAAAATCTGAAATTTTTTCAAAGGGATATGTATTTCATTTTCCTAAGTAAGAATGTATATGTTCCGATTTGGATCCCGTTTTGACCCTAAATTGTTTAACTATGGATGGGATATTAAATTGGGGGCTCAGTCTAATTTAAAGAACTTTTATGTAAACAAATGTGCTTTGTAGGAAGACATCCTTTAGGTATTTTCTTTTTTTTATCGAGCTGTCTTCCCGACTGAATATACGGCGTATCCAAACCCCATTGGATAAGGCGTGTATGACCTTCTGACTTATCCAGTTCTTTATTATTTAGCACTAGTCTTTACGTCGTATTCGTTAAACCGAATAAATAGTATTCGACAAAGGTTTCAATAAGGCGTATCCTACGCATAATGGATTACGCCCGTATGACTTCTTTGTACAGTTTTTGTAGGTTTTTATTTCAAGTCTAAACCAAACGAATACAAGATGAAAGAATTGCATTCTGTTTCAGTGAGTTTATACAGGACCTCATGTATTATATATCGATGGGAATATGGTGGAGAAATTTACAAATCTGTAGATTGATGTGTTAGAGTCTTGAAACATTCAAGGCGGTTGTTTCAAACACATAATCTGCTCAATAAAGCATAAATGGAGAATCTACCAAGCAATAAATATCAGGGGAGAGTTTCTATTCTTAATGTTTTTTAATTCCAAGGATTTACTTGTTTTATCTATACATCGAGGGACGTTGTATAATTCAAGTGGGGGATGGAATTAGATTGTTACTTGTCCTTAACTTTTTAACACTAAAATGCTTAATTGGTGTTCTAATTTAAAAATATTCAAGCTTACTTTTGTGAAATTACATGTTACATCAACCCGCACACAACTTTAACCCTTATTAGTTTGTGAGGATTTAACCCCTTTCTGTTCTCCAAATAAAAGTTTACCCAAAATCACAAAATATGAGTGTGTCGGTGATGTTGTAGACTTTAGAACTTGGCTTGGTATATCACTCGAGGACCACAGTGATTAGTTATGGATTCATTAGAGTAAACTTGTTTAAATGGTAAATTTTAAACCCACACCAAATAGCTTTTAACATGTTTCGTTATTAACTCAACTACACGGTTAGTTAAACTCCCATTTAACCTTTGTTTACTCTCACTTTAGGAGTAGATTCCACTATAAAAACCCGTAGAGCCAATACTTTTAGGAATTTACACAAATTATTTGTTTCGTTACACCTCTTACAACTTATCATACCCTTGTTAGATTAAGTTTAAATATACAGTTGCTAGTTGCTTAAAGTGTAAAGTTTGTATTTCCCAAGTCTTTGGGTATTTTCTATCTTTGATATGGTTAGAAATTTGCACATTGCAAATTGGAATGTATATTAGTAGTCAAAACTCATGTGATTTTACTACCATCACAATTAATGGTGATTCCAAAGAATGAAGAACTATCAAAGGAATTATCCAGAATTATTATGATCGTGAAGATGGTGAAACTACACCGAGATTTGAAGCATAGTTAAAAAACAAAAAAAATTAGAAAAATTGCAACAAAAAAAGAAGGAAATTTTGAAGATAATCGTTTCGCAAGAGCATTACCAAAGGAATTACACGGCAGATTGATTATTCGTTGATACGTAACAAAAATCAACGATGTAAAGTATTATACGAAGTGGAAGATATCGCCACTTGCCTTGTAGAGTATGTAAAGTTTTGGGATGATTGGGAAGTTGACCGTTACGGGAACGCCAACTTAGGTTGTTGTTTTTTATCGTATGATCAAGATGTCTGTTTATAGTTGTTTTGTCTTTATCATGGTAACGGTCGGGAAAAGTTGTCTCAGCAACTTGTAATTTAGGACTATTATATTTGTTTATTATTTTTTTAACAGCAATTTAAAAAAAAACTTTTTTCCCCTGTCAACTATGATTAGCCGCTGGTTTTTAGCGGAACGTAGTAGATGTGATCGATTCTCGAGCGTGATGTCTTATTCCGTGTTACAGCAATGTATGTATGTCTAAGATGCCTCGGTTGTTTTATGACTTTTGGTGTGAAAAGTCATGAAGGTTCCTACCCTTATCATTCTTCATCACGAAACGTTGTTAATGGTCGAATGGGGATGTGATCAAACACACATGTCTATTCCGTTGTTACGGCCATGTATATGTAGTTTAGCTGCCTTGTTGGAATGGTACTTTTGGTGAAAGATTGTAGAATAATCAACCGTAAGCCTTTCCATACAAAAACCCATATTTACCTTTATAAACTTGTTAATTCTTGGCTTTAATGGTGGAGATGTGTAGGTGGAGATGTGTATCCTTGCCAAGCTTATGATAGAATACTCGTCACGACCGAGCAATTGAGCGAATTAGTTACATGTTACCACATAGATTAGTTGAGTAATTTGAGTGTTTTCATCTTCCTATTTCGTGAGGTGTTTGGTTGTGTACTTGTAATAGATCAAATAAATGCTTAACCGGAAAAATCCTTAGGGATACATTTTCAAAAACTTCTAAAGGCTACTTGAGGACAAGTAGGATTCAAGTGGGGGGGTATTTGATGACATCAAATAACGTCAGTTTTATAGCATCATTTATTCCATGTATATTACCTATTTTGTATGATTATTGCAAAGAATTATTACATAATCGTTTGTATTTGAGAATTACAGTAATTATGGAGTACTTGGTGAAGTTATGCTAAAAGGCACGCATTTTGGAGCATAAACGAAGAGTTTAAGAAAGTCTATTGATCTGACAGCAAATACGCCGTATTATTCTAGACCTATACGACGTATCCAAGACTTTGACGAATTAAAAGACCATTGTCTGACTTTGAAGAATATGCCGTATCCACATCAATGATACGCCGTATATAATACTTTGGTCAACGAAGAAGAACCAACTGATTTTACCTCAATATGCCGTATCCAGCAAGAAGATACGGCGTATCCTTGCCTACACTTTATAGATAACCACGAAGGATTGAAGAGCTATACGCCGTATCCAGGAACCTTTATACGCCGTATCCAAGGTTTATTATACATGAAGATTCTAGAAGATATCAACCGTGGTCCTTAATCTAAGAAATCCCCAATACGCCGTATCCCACATCGCTCGATACGGCGTATCGACTAGTTTCCGAACGCTATAAATAAAAGACCATAAACTCAGTTTTAGGTGTGCAAGTGAATACCAAGTCGACCAAGAGATGAATAAAGGAGCATAGAAGGTCAGAAAAGAGCCTCAAGATCATAGAAAAACTCTTGTAATCTTCGCGCAACCCAATACACGTTCGGTTAAGGTTTCTTTTCTTTAATCGTTCATATATGAAACCGTGTGTATTTTTACAATGACTATCGGCTGATACATTTAGGTATCAGCCATGTTTATGAAGATCTAATGTTTGGTTTGTTTATCTCGATTGCTTAATTTATCGTTGATTGTTGATTATGTTTATTACATAATACTCGATTATGTGCTTTAATATGCTTTCAATCCGTATATAAGGATATCGCATGTAGCTTAACTAGATATCGGATAGTTCTCATAAGTATGCAACCTATCATTCAACTGGGTCTAGTCCTACATATTTAATGCGCTGCAACTTAGTGTTGTTTGGGCGTAGGCTAAGAGTCCGGGATAGCTCTCCATATTACAATTTATATATCTAGAATCATAGGATCACAAATATTGACCTATCCTTACCTTTAGTTTAGTGAGCTTAGTTGAGCCATAAGGTGACCTTGGTATCAACGAGTACGTTCTTATTCCATTGGTAAGGACTAGGACAGTGGACTACTAGTATATAAAGAGCCGTTAAGCAGTAAGTGGGTAAAGTCTCCATGAGCTAGGGTTTAGTAAGAGCACCATTACTAATCTTCTAAGATAGATTATAATCAATAAATGCTTGCTTTATGCGGATGCGTCTAATTGTGATAGAATTAGCGTGTCTAGGTCTTAGGAAGAAGTACCGCCTAAGTCTAGGAATGATATGCCCTTCGAGATAAGACAATCATTGCACTAATAAACAAACCTGCATTTTATCGGATTATTCATGATTGATACGTTTTCCTTACATTAGTTCTCAACCGCTTCTCTATCGTTTGTTTGTCTTCTTGTGTGTGTTTATTGCTTTACTTGTCATCAAAACCTTAGGTTAGATAACTAAACCTCGTGCCAGTCTATCAGGCTGAAACCCCCTTATCATTAGATTAGGACTAACTTAGGTCTTGCATAAATTAGATTAATTTAGGTTTAACTTAGATAACTAAAATACTGATAGATTAGATATTAACGCTCTCGCTCTTAGTGATCGACACCCTACTTACCAACGAAGCTACATCTTGACCGGGTACACTGCTCGTTAAAGTGTTGTTTTTAGGTATAGTCGGCATAAAATAAATAGTAAAATTTGATACATAAAATACCTACTCACAACGACACATCACCTTCCATTTCCCTCTTGGATTCTGCTTGCAAATCATCCTCCCATAAGGTAATTATTTCTTTTCCTAATCTTTCATGGATTCAAAATTTGTCATCTCTTCCCAAACGTGCACCTTAACTAAAGAACTGCTGGTTCAATTTGCTCATGACTATGACATTCCTTGGAATGTCAGGGTTATTCTTCTGAAAAAATCTCAGACCATCTATGATGCCCCTCTAGGTTTTGTTGGCCTAAACACTCATCACTTTTCCCTTTCTAACTTGAGGCTTCCTATTCCTTTATTCATATGCGATGTGTTAAACTACTTCAAGGTACACATATCACGCTTTAATACCTTTGGTATGATAAAATTGACAACCTTTGCCGTAATGTGCAAAGCCTACGGTGGTGAGCCCTCCCTCGTTCTACTTTGATCGTTCTTAAACCTCGATCGCGCTGGTGACTGGTTGACCCTTTCCAATAGGGGAGGCGCTGATGTGCCCAAAGCCTTAACGAAATCCGTAACTCATCTTGAAAACTGGAAAGGTAGTTTCTTCTATATTGAAAACAAAGTAATCCCTTCTGACTACCCCAAGCTTCTTCTTGAAGAAAATAAATTGGACAAATAATCTTTCAAAGATAAGATTCCTATGCAACCTTAAACAGATCCTTTGTACACCTAAATCTCCACCTATCCTTGTAACATTCAAACTTTTCTGGATCCCATTCATTATCTTGCAGGTCTAAAGACCTCGTAGAAATATAGTCCTAAAAGGTCTGTGATCTATCATCGTGGACAGGGTACACATTTGTTTGTCTTGTAATGTGCAGCTTAACCTATCTTGTCTTGTAACTTATTTTGTGATGTTTGGCTTTTTGTAGAAATGGATTTCAGGAGATTTATGGTCCAAGGAATTGATGGCGAGTTCAACTTACTTCCTGAGGGAGGTTTGGATGAAAATCGAGGTTCTCTATCTGCGAAGTCTGTGAATAATGAAGCCCCCATGATTGACGCGGAGCCCATATCTGCTGTGCACCCTTCGAATGTTGCTGAAAATATCGTTGATTCCTACAATACTTCTCTTGAGGATGATGAGTTATCTCCAGTTGGTCCCTCTGCATCTCCTTACCCCGAAGCGGGTGAGAAGTCGAAGGCTGCGGGGAAAAGGAAACTTACTGTTGATGCTCCTAGAGGGGGTTCTCACCAAAGGGCTCGGAAGGTATCTGCCTAGGCGAGTAAGGTTGCTGGTGATTCCTCTACTCCTCTTGATGTTGATAGTGATCTCGATATAAATGGTAAACCTGAGCCTTTGTATGGAGTATTTTTTTGACTACTTTATGAATGTTGTTTTCTTTCTTTCTTGTTGCTTCGTACAGAGTTTCCTTCTGCCAGGGAATTAAAGATGTGACTGATTGTCACTGGGTTATTGCTCATGTGACTCATCCTTCTTGGAGTATTTGAGGGAGATTAGTATAAAACAACTCTGCGATATACATGATAGAGCCTATATACGTCAAGCTATTCTTGATAATATGTTGAATAGTAGGACTCGAGAGCTTATTTCGGCATTGTATAAGGCCAGAGCATCTTGCGATGCCATTTGAGAAAGAGAGATCAAGAAGGACAAGGCATATGCCGAGCTAGAGAAGAAATGCAATGAATCTCTTTAGGATTTAGATAAGAATCCTCTTGTTTCTGACATGCACGCCGAAATTGAGACTTTACAAGGTCAGGTTAATGGTCTCCACAATGAATATAGCAGGCTTGTACTTGAAGAGAAGAAGTGGGTTAATTATGAGCAGACTCTATCCTTTCTTCGTGCCAAAGTCGAAGGTTTCGAGTCCGAAAGGGAGAGGCTCAAGACTTTTGAAACCTAATTGTTACAGGAGATTGATAGCTTGAGGCAGGATAGGGCTGCTGTAGTAGCAAAAGTTGTCCCTGACGCAGCAATGAAACTTGTTCATAGTGATGAGATAGGTATCCTTGTTGCGATACTTGTCAAGGCATCTATCATCCATGGTAGATGCATGGCATTTGAAGAAGTAGCCGAGTTGAAGGGACCTTTTGTTTTGGAGAAGATTCTCGGTTATCGTCCATTTTCGAAAGAGGAGTATGATCGAGCCGGTGATGATATGGCCAATGCTTCCTACCCCTTCTTGACTGAGTTGACTGTGGATCCGTATGCTTCTGTGGAACAGTTGTTGTCGAAGAAGCCACAGTCACTTCGATCTTTGAAGGCTTTTTAATAATGGCCTATGTAGGCATTGTTTTTAACTATCCGGGTGGTTTATACCCGTGACTTTTTTGAACGACCATCAATTGTTGACTTGTTTATGTTGCAAATGTTTATTGTTCTCATGAGGCTCAGGTGTGGCCTGTAAGTTCTTGCTTTTTGTTAGCATTTTTAAACAAGTGCTTGCTTACTCATAGGGGGTTGCGACCCGCCCTACCTTTTTCTTATAAAGGTTTTGATTTGGAACCTTTGAAAAAGTTAACGTGAGTTCAGGTTTTATTAAAAGGCTCATATGTGGCCTTTTGTCACCCCTCCGAACGTTGAAACTTTTAATAATTTCTTGCCTTTAACGTGAATTTAGGTATTATTTTTGAAAGGCTTATGTATGGCCCTTCGACACCCCTTCGAACGTTAGGCAATAGTAATAAGTTTTTGCCTTTAACGTGAATTTAGGTATTATTTCTGAAAGGCTTATGTGTGGGCCTTCGTCATCCCTTCGAATGTTAGGCGATAGTAATAAGTTTTTGCCTTTAACGTGAATTTAGGTATTATTTCTGAAAGGATCATGTGTGGCCCTTCGTCACCCCTTTGAATGTTAGGTGATAGTAATAACTTTTTGCCTTTAACGTGAATTTAGGTATTATTTCTGAAAGGCTCATATGTGGCCCTTCGTCACCCCTTCGAACGTTAGGCGATGGTAATAAGTTTTTGCCTTTAACGTGAATTTAGGTATTATTTCTAAAAGGCTTATGTGTGGGCCTTCGTCATCCCTTCGAACGTTAGGCGATAGTAATAAGTTTTTGCCTTTAACATGAATTTAGGTATTATTTCTGAAAGGCTCATGTGTGGTCCTTCGTCACCCCTTTGAACGTTAGGTGATAGTAATAACTTTTTGCCTTTAACATGAATTTAGGTATTATTTCTGAAAGGCTCATGTGTGGCCCTTCGTCACCCCTTCGAACGTTAGGCTGTAGTGATAAGGCTCATGTGTGGCCTTATCCTATCTTTTGTCGTGAATGTCAACATAAAAGATTTTAAAGAAATCCATTTCATTGATAGTGTAGAAAGATTTACATCATTTCGAGTATGAACACTTAGTTTGCTACACTTTAATGAGGATTTAGAGGAATTAAACAAAAATTTTACAACTAGTAATTTCTATACGTAGAACTTACGCAGGTTTGATCCATTCCACGTTCGGTTAATCGGGGAACCAGATAATGTTTCTAGTTTGTAGGCTCCGTCTCCATAGGCTTTCTTGACTATGTAGGGCCCTTCCCACATTGGTCCCATCTTTCCTTGGAACTCTGCTTTGATTGTGCTGTTAAGTCGAAGTACGTATGTACCTGTTTTGAAGGTGGATGGGCGAACACGTTTGTTATATTATCCTTTTAATTTCTGTTTATAATGGGATTCTTTAATCGAAGCTATCTCCCTTCCTTCTTCGAGGATGTCCAGGTATTCCCTGCATCTTTTCACATTCTTTTTGGGATCCAAATTCTGGATTCTCCTTGTTTCTATGCTTATCTCTATGGGGATCACAGCTTCTGAACCGTAGACTAGGCTGAAAGGAGTTTCTTCGTTGCTGGACTTTGGAGTTGTTCTGTGTACCCATAGAACTTATGGTAGTTCGTCAACCCATCCTTGATGGGTTTTTCCTAGCCTACACTTCATTGCTTTGACTATTTCTTTGTTTGTTACTTCTACCTGTCCGTTTGCTTAGGGGTGGTAGACTGATGTGAGGGATTAGAGTATTCCGAGCTTTTGAAAAAAAACAGGGAATGTGCCTTCGGCAAATTGATTCCCATTATCTGAGATTATTATTTGGGGTAGTCCGAACCTGCATACTATGTGTTCCCACATAAATCTCTCCATGTGTTTCCCCGTTGTTGATATTAGTGGCTTCACTTCAACTTACTTTGTGAAATATTCAATGTCTACTACTAGGAACCTTACGCCTCCTGGTGCCATTGGCAATGGTCCCACGATGTCAATTCCCTATTGTGAGAAGGGCCATGCTGACATTATAGATGTCATTTACTGCTTCGGCTTCCTTGGTATCAGAGAGTGAATTTGGAATGTTTCACATCTCTGAATTAAACTCTTTGCATATTTATGCATTGATAGCAAGTAATATCCCAGTCTTATGATTTTTGACACTACCGACCGTGGACATGCATGCATTCCGCACGAACCTTGATGCACTTCTTGGATGATGCTTTTGGCCCGCGTTACCCCTACACATCTTAACCTTGGCGACAAGTATGATTTTTGATACAATGTTCCATCCATTATCTTGTATAATGGAGCTTTTATTCGTAGCTTTCTTGCCTTTTGTGGGTCATCTGGGAGTTTTCCTAGCTGTAAGTACTCCTGGATAGGTAGCATCCAGCTATCTCGTTCCTCATTTGTTACGTCTGCAACTTCCCTTTGCGTAATTGAATTTTCTTGTACTACCTCCACTAGGACCTCCTTGGCAAGTTTGGAGAAAATCATCGAAGCTAATTTGCTGAGAGCATCCGCCTTCTTGTTTTGATCTCTTTTGATGTGCTCTATTGAGTAGCTGGGGAAGCTAGCTAGCAACTCCTTTGCTTTTTCTAGGTATTGCTTAATGACAGGTTGCCTTGCCTCGAAGAGTCCTTTGACTTGGTTGGCCACTAACTAGGAATCTACAAAAATTGTTAGTTCTTGAACCTTTATTTCCTTTGCTATGCGTAGGCCTGCCAGTAATGCTTCGTATTCTGCCTCATTGTTGCTGGTCTCGAATTCGAACCTTAGGACGTAGGTATATTCTTTTCCTTCTAGGCTAACCAGTATTAAACCCGCTCCGGAGCTATCGAAGCTTGAGGCTCCATCAGTGAATAACTTCCATGCGTTTTCCGGCTCTGGTTATTTTCTTTTGGCTTCTTCATCCTTTATTTCTCTATATCCCATAGAGGGTGTTTTGGCTACGAAGTCAGCTAGTATCTGTCCCTTGACTAAATTTCTTCCTTTGAATTCGATCTCGTGCCCTAATTCAATTGCCCATTTGGCTATACGCCTTGACTTTTCTGGTCTTGCGAGAATCTGTTTTATGGGTTTGTCGCTTAGAACCTGAATAGGGTGAGCTTGGAAATATCTTCGGAGTCTCCTTGCGGCATATACGAGGGCTAGTATGAGTTTTTCCAATTCTGGATATTCTAACTCGGCTCCTTGCATTGTTCGGTTGACAAAGTACACGGGAACCTGTCTCTTGCCTATCTCTGCCATTAATGCCGCGCTTATACTTTCCTCCGAGACCGCGAGATACATTATCAGGGTTTCACCTTTGGTTGGTATAGTTACCGTTGGTAGTGCTTATAGAAGATCTTTCATTCTTCAAAAGGCTTCGTCTGCTTTCGTTGTCCATTGGACCATCTTTCCGCTTGTGCAATTTTTTAGTGTTAGCATAAAAGGAAGCGTTTTATCTGCTCCTTTCGAGAGGAAGCGATTTGGAGCTGCCAACTTTCTGTTGAGATTTTGTATCTCACTGACTGATTTAGGAGGTTGTAAATCTGATATCGTCTTTACTTTCAAAGGATTTACCTTAATCCCTTGCTTTGTGATGAGGTGTCTTGAGAATATTCCTTCTTCTACGCCAAAAGAACATTTCTTTGGGTTCAAATTAATTACTCGGAGTCTTTTGAGAGTTTCCTTGATATCGGCGAGCATTTCTTCCTCAGAGTCACTCTTTATGACCATGTCTTCTGCGTTAACCTCCATGTTTCGTCCCAACTGGTGGTTGAACACTTTATTGATTAGTTTATGATAATTTGCACTCGTGTTTTTCAAACCAAAGGGTAATCTCTTATACCAGAACACCCCTTCTCTCGTGTAGAAGGTTGTTTTCTCTTCGTCTCTTTCAGCTATTGGGATTTGGTGATATCCTTTGTATGCATCTAAAAAACTTTTTAGTCGGTGCCAATGGAGATCTTCTACCTTTTGTTCAGCTATGGGTAGCGAATGATGCTCTTTGGGACATGCCTTGTTTATGTCCATGAAATCTACGCATAACTTCCATCTTCCATCAGCTTTCTTCACAATGACAAGGTTTGATACCCATGTCTGATACTTGACTTCTCGTAAAATGTTGGCCTTTGTAAGCTCCTCCACTTGGATGCGAATCGCTTCGTTTCTTTCGGTGCCAAGCTCCTTTTCTTTTGCTTTACTGGTTCCAAGTGTTTGAGTTCGTTTACCATGTGCTCTGTATTGAAATCTTCTCCTCCTATTATTATTGTTCTCGGGACTCCAGTCATGTGCGCAGTGGTCCACGTGAAAACATCAGCGTACGCCCTCAGGAGATCTTGTAACTTCATTTTTGTTTTTGTTGGTAGCTGTCTCCCTATGGAAATTGTTTGCTTTGGGTATTGGTCACTCACTATTATCCTTTCTTTGACATCTACACAACTGAGAATATCTTTTGCGTCTTTTTGATGTTCTTCACTTGTTATCCTCTTCTTTTATTTTGACCTACGTGGGTTGTATTGTGAAAGGATGGTGCCGATTCCTCTGGGCGTATGGAATTTTATAGCCCTGTGGATGGTGGACACTACGATCCCCATTTGTTGCATGGCGGTTCTTCCAAGTAGTAAGTTGTGTGGTGAATCGGACCTTACGATAATAAAGTTGAGTGTTTTTGTGACCGTGAGAGGACCTTCCCCAATCGTGATTTCTAAAGGTACTTCTCCTAAGGGCCAAGACTGCTGTTAGGAATTATTGTAAACAGACTTAAGTCTGGTAGTTATAGAGTTAAGTCTGGTAGACATAGTTAAGTCTGCCAGTACTAAGTTAAGTCTGGCAGTACTATAGTTAGTACTGGTCTTATCTAGTTAAGTCTGTTTATGTAACAGGATAGTTATCTTAGAGATATCTTAGGAAAGGATATGCATTATCCTTTCACACGTTTGTAAAGCCCATTAGGGTTTCCTTGGTGTATAAAAGGAACCCTACGGCATAATGTTTTATATATAGAACCCTAATAGAAATCAATAGCGAATAGAAAAGTATTACATTGTGTTCTTCTTAGTACTTGTGTTAAGATTCCGCATTAGCACATAGTATTCATAGTTATTGTCTCTCATATAGTTGATTTGGATTTATTCAAGTTAGCTATTGTCTTACAAAAGGCTAAACAGATCCAAGACTTTGGACCTACAAGTGGTATCAGAGCCTCTAGAGGGACTCTGAGTAAGAAGAATCACAAGAACCACAAACAATCACTTTCAGATCTAGAAAAATGTCTCAACCTGCTAATGATGTTTTCTCTCAACATCTTAGTGATGATGAAGCATCATTCCATGAAGATGCATCAGACAATGGTACTGCATCCAATAAACCAAAACAACAACAACAACAACTCATTCCTACAACAACCACTATCTCAAATATCAAACTCCCAATTCTGAAGAAGGAGGAGTATGATATATGGGCCATGGAGATGGAGCATTACCTTGAATATATTGACAATGATGTTTGGAAGGTAATTCAGAATGGAAATTCTAAGAAGAGAATTTCAACTGGAAAAGATGGTGTTATTAGAGTACTTCCACCAGTATCTGCTGCAGAAATTCATGCGGTTGAAAAGGAAAGGAAGGCAAGAACCATCTTACTTATGGCCATTCCCAAGGAACATCTGAGAAGATTTCATGGAATGGACTATGCAAAAGAAATTTGGGAAGCCATAAGGACTAGTTTCGGTGGTAATGCAAATTCAAAGAAGATGCAGAAAGCTGTTTTAAAACAACAATTTGAAGCATTTACTATATCAAGTTCAGAAGGGTTAGAAAAGGGATATGACAGATTCCAACAACTACTCTCACAGTTGGAAGCTCATGGTGCTGAAGTATCAACTAAGGATGCAAATCATAAGTTTCTCAGATCTTTGTCCTCAGCTTGGTCAAATATGGCAATGACAATGAGAACCAAACCAGATGTTGACACTTTATCCATTGATGACTTGTATAATAACCTTAGGGTCTTTGAGCAGGAACTCACAAGTACCTCAAAATCATCTGCAAGTGCTCAAAATGTTGCTTTTGTTTCACACAGCAAGAGCAGCACTAACAAGGTTAAGTCTGGTCATACTGATGCTTACAGTACTCACACTCCTTCTACTTCATCAAACAATATTCCAGAAAGTAAAGTTCTTGCAGGTTTTGCTGATGAAGTTATTTATTTACTTTTTGTCAAACAATCAAAAGATTTGGACTTGCTTCATGAAGACCTAGAACAGATTGATGATTTGGACATTGAAGAGATGGACATAAACTGGCAGATAACAATGATTGCTATTCGAATGAAGAAGTTTTATAAGAAAACTGGAAGGAGAGTCCGGATTGATGGAAACAAACCGGTTGGTTTTGACAAAAAGAAGCTTGAATGTTTCAAATGTCACAACACTGGTCATTTTGCTAGGAAATGTACATCCAAGGGGACAAATGATGGAAATAAGAGAGACTTATTTTATCAAGATCAAGGAGCTAGAAAGAAAGAGCAGAATCAGAACTGTTTGCTGACTATGGATGATGGTGTTGTCAATTGGGGAGAACATACAGTAGAAGAAGTAGACACAAATCATGCACTCATGGCAATCAGCTCAAATAATGAGGTATCATTATGTTCTAAAACTGCATTGATTCATATAATAAAACTTAAAACACTATGTGATAGAACAAACAAATCAGTTAGGTGAACTAGAGTTAAAAAACTTGCCTATGATCAAGGGCTGGCATGAAGAAATTAGGAGCTCAATGTTGTTACTTTCAAAAGCAGCATTTATCTTTAAATGAACCGCTTAAACATTTCCAGTTTATATGTGTTACTTTAACATTAGTAATAAGTGGAACATAATTATTTTATTTTTTTACAGGCAAATGAATTATATGAAAAATATGAAAAGCTTAAAAAATATAGGAGAATAGGATTGAAAATTGTAAAAGAAAAGGAACACATTGCAAAAAACAAGTAGATTCATGGAAAGGATTCTTCTAAAAACATATAGAAATTAGTTGATTCTGGTATGAGTTCAACTAGTAAAGTTGGCTTAGGGTTTGAAATAAAATCAAACGATGATGTTTTAAGCTATGAGGAAGAAATGAATCGTACTGTGTTTAATTGTACAGAAGAAGACTTCATTGACAAACCTTTGTACAGTAGATTTTCAAAGACTGATAGTTTCAAAGGAGTTCCACATCCCTTAACTGGGGACTATACTCCTAAACCACAACAGGAAATTAATGAACCTGTTGTATGAATATGTAAAAAGGACCTCAAAAGCCTGAAATTAGTGACTCAGATGACAACTCCAATGAGTATTCTACCTGCAATCAAATGACAGTGAAGGATCTTTTGGGAGTCCCTCTGAGCACTCTTCTGAATCTGAATCAGAAAGTATAAGTGTACCAAATGAGATTATCTACGACTAATTGCTGTTCAACTAATGAAAAGTTGTGTCAGGATCAAAAGAAGGTATGAAAGAAAAACCTAGTGTGCTACACACAAACCCAAATCCTAGGCAAACAAATGAAAAAATCAAGAGACCATAAAGTAACGAAAAGAATTGGATGAAAGATGGAAGAAAACTGGGAAGGTTAACGCTTCATCAAAGAAAAAGTGTTTTGTATGTGGCAGCCTAAGTCATATGATCAAGATTGTGACTTTATTGAAAAGAAATTGGCAAAGAGAGGCCGAGCTTAAGAAAAAAGGGTTGTTTAATACTGTAATTTTAAGGGAGGCCAAACCAGTATGGAACAATGCAAACAGGGTTAATCATGCTAATCACTTTGTACCTAGACCAGTACAACTCAATACTGGTAATGCAAATGTTAATACTGGTAGGGCAAATGTTAATTCTGTTAGGCAAAATGTTAATTCTGTCAAGTCTAATGTTAATACTGGTAGTTTTAATATTAATAATGTTAAAGCTAAACAACCAATAAATACCAGTAACTCAAATAGGTTTAGTCCTGTAAGACCCCAGGTGAATAAGTTTAATCAAAGAAGTAATTTTTCAAAATCACATTCACTTGTGAGAAGACCCATTGCTAGAAATACAGCAAAAATGTCTTATACTCATGCTGTAAAGGGAAATTGGGGCACTGCTATTGATGACCATCTGTAGTTATAATTGGAGGAAAACTAGACCAAACTCCAATTATAATAGTGGATCCAATTTTATTCGAACTGTAAATGCTAAAGGACCACAAGGCAGACCCAAGCCTGAAAAGGCATGGGTCCCTAAGAGAAACTAATTTTTCTTTTTCATGTGCAGGATCATCCACTCAATAACATGGAGGACAGAGGTATATTTGATAGTGGATGCTCGGGGCACATGACTAGTAACAAGGATCACCTGGATGATTTTGAAGAATGCAAAGGGGGATCTATTACCTTTGGAGGTAGCAAAGGCTACATAACTAGTAAAGGCATAATAAGAGTTGGTAATTTAGATTTTGATAGTGTTACTGTTTGTAAAAGAACTTTGGGCATTTTTTAAATCTTTTTTCTCAATAATCACAAATCCTTGATAAGCAGCACAAGTTCATTTTTTTACTAAATCTGAATGTCTGTTGTGTCCATCCTCGACTTTTAAAATGCCTGATGAAAATCAGATACTTCTAAAAGTCCTTAGGCAACACAATATGTACAACTTTGATATGAAGACACCTGCTTCTACAAAAGATTATACTTGTTTGGTTGCAAAAGCCACATCTGATGAATCTAAAATGTGGCACATGAGGTTAGGTCATATAAATTTTAAAAACTTAAACAAACTTGTGAAGGAAAACCTTGTAAGAGAGTATTACCTTCCAAGGTTTCAGAAATGACCAATACATGTGTAGCCTGCCAAAAAGGTAACTACAAGTCTCCTATATAGGCTAAATTAAAGAACAATCACTAAAGCCATTACACAACCTTGCATCTGATCTTTTTGGACCTACTCTGTAAAAGCATTAATCATGCAAGATTACCCTTGTAAATTCCTGATGATTAACCAGATTTAGATTGGGTATTCTTCTTGGCTACTAGGAATGAAACTAGTGGCATCCGTCAGAACTTCCAAATTAGAACTAAATGAAAACCAGCTTAAATCACAGGGTTAAAACCATTAAATCATATAATGGCACAAAATTTAAGATAGTGATATGCTAAATTTTGTGAGAACAAGGGAAATAAACAAGAGTATAGCAATAGCCAGAACTTTAACCAGCAAAATGGTGTTGCTGAAAGAATAATAGGACCCTAATTTGAGGCTGTTAGGACTATGAGCAGCAGACTCCCTCTACCAACTACTTTTTTGAGGGCAGAAGCAGTTAATACGCCGCTTACTATATCTATTAATAGGGTAAGAGGTGACAAAACCACAAAACAAAACTACCTTATGAGCTTTTGTTGGCACAAACCAATTTTACTACATAAGACCTTTTGGTGTCATGTTACCATTTTAAGATACTCCTAAGTGTTAACTTTGGCAAGTTTGAAATGGTAAATTGTGATGAGGGTTTTCCTTAGTTGGGGGTTACTCACTAAATAGCCAAAGCCTTTAGGGTATAAAATTTTATTAACCAAAAAGGTAGAAGTAATATCTGCATGTAAAATTTCTTGAAGAAAAACCTAAATGTGAAAGGAGTAGGGTTAAAGATGGAAGTTTAATATTGATTAATCTAACTGATTCTATGAACAATATTAATTCCTTTGTCTTTTGGAGAATCCAAACTACCCACATGAGGAACTTCAAAAGTGACTAACAGTGCAGGTACACTACAAACTCCTAATGCAAATGCTTCTGAGGAAGAAGATGAGGCTGAGGAGCTTATTGTTGTGCCTACAACAGTCAGGCAAGTTGGACCAAGGAAGTCTTCTACTAATTCAAAGGCAGAGGAGTTTTTGACAGAGCTTCAAAACCTTAAAACACAAGAGAAGGAGGCTTATTCTACTGGCATTTCAGAAGATACTCCTAAAATTCTAGCTTTTAGAAGAGAATTGGATGATCTTGCTCTAAAACATTTAAGTGAAGTACCTAAGAACAAAGCTACTAGTACTACCTCAGTTAATTCTGGTAGTGGTCCAGTTAATACTCAACATGCTGATCAAGATGATGCAGATATGTCAGAGCTCATAATCTTTAACAAGCCTCATAAAGGGATTTTTGATGAGGCTTCTTATGAAAAGGGGAAGGTTTGGATGAAATGGTTAGGAATATAATGAAGGATAAATCAGAGGTGTTTAAGACTCCTACACAAAGTAAAACTTCAGGTGAGGAAGATATCAGCCCTACAACCTTGGAAGTAGCTAAACCTCTATCAAAGGTTGCTTCTCAGAGGTCAAAATCAGTTGATAAGGGTAAAAGATACAAAAAGAGAAAATAGTCCAAGGGAAAAGACATTAGTATCTAACTGGCGTTTGAAACATAATACTAGGCTTGAAGATATTAGAACTGGCCTTTGAGAGTAAAACGGTGGCTTAAGGAGTTAGAACTGTAGTGGACCAGATAGTTCTGCGAGAAGGCCAAAGGGAAGGAATAAGCTCCAATGATTGGTACTCTATCTATGTCTCTCTCTCTATCTCACCAAAAGATCTAAAGAACAAATTCAACAAGAAGAAGCTAGTCTTGCAGAAGCCATAAGATTGCAAACTCTAGAGGAAGAAGAAATTGCCAAACAAGATCATTTGGATACACTCTTAGCTAAAAGAATGGAAGAAGAAGAATTAACTGAGCAACAAAAGCAAAGAAAAGCTCAGTCAATTTGAAGCTACAACACTAACACTGAAGAAGATTGGATGCCATTAGAGCTAAGCTGAAGCTAATGTAGAATTGACAAAGAATGTGCTAATGTAAAGAGTTGCCAAAAGAAAGACTTGCAAAAGAAGATGGTAGAGTTAGTAAATCAGAGAAAGAAGTACTTTGCAGAAAAAAGAGCTAAAGCAAGAAGAAGTAAGCCTATGATCTAATCACTGATGAGGAACTACATGATGAATTATTTGAAGAATCAGGGGACATGGAAGCTTACATAGTTAAAGAAGTTGAGTTTTGAAGAAGTGAAAAAGATTTTTGATAAGTTGTCAATCCAGGTTAATCTTTTGTTCCTATAAATATTGAAGATACAAAGGCATAGTTGAAAAGATATGGGATAAAGAGCTTCATACAGAAATTTCAAAGAAACAAAGAATTGATGTTTCAGATACAGAAGAAAAAGTTGGTAAAGTGAAAGAAGAATGAGTCATGTAAAAGAGTAGGAAAAAGAAAAGAACAAAGGCAGGAAAGGTAAAATAATTTGACAAGAGTCCACACATGAGATTCAGAGACATGATAAAAGAGGAATCAGTAGAAGCGTTTATGAATCCTACTCTTTGGATACAAAACTAATATTGTCGGCCAAATTGGAAAGAAATTACAACAAGGTGTAAGAAGCATTTATCAATAATAAGAGCAAATAGACTGATCAATTTTAATATGAGCTTTTGGACTATGCTTAAAGACTTCACAAAAGATGATCTATTGACGGTACAGGTTAGGTTATGCGAAATATGGAACAAATAGTTCCCTGAAGATCCTTATGACAGAAGTACTATGGAGTGATTTGGTAGAACGTATAATAACTTCTAGACACGTTTTTAAATGAAAATGTACAATAAGATTTGTGTTTTTGATCACAGGACTAAGTTTGATCCCCCACTCAATGAAGAGCTATTTGGAGCTTACCAACTACAACAAAGAGTTATTTAGTTAAGATATTATGAACAAGTGTGCCAGTACATGTCTAACCTTATTGATGCCTGTAGTATTTATATGTAAGCAGATAGGAAGTATCCCTTTTCAAAAGATTGCCTGCCAAGTGGAAAGTTTTGAAATGAAGCTTTTGGATGGAAAAATGAATGAAGTTAGTTATAAACTTTTGAAGATGATTGAGAAGCAAGCTGGTGTTAAAAAGTGATAAAGTTATCAGTAGTTGTGGACATATGTTGGAAACTATGGACTATAATGGAAGAGAGAAGGGTTTGAGTGTTGGCTAACCACCACACAACAAATGGTCATCAGTTCACCATGCTTAATAGGCATAAGGACTAGATAGTCCAAAGCAAACGGCTTTTGTAAAGACTTCTCAAATCCGTTGATGGTTGATAGTTTACCAAAAACTGTATGGTAATTAACTCACCATGTTTTTAAAATAAAGAGTTAGCTACTCCAGAGCAAACGGCTACTGGTAAAGAGTAATCAAATCTGTTGATAGCTGATGATTTGCTAAAAATCATATGGTAATTCAACTCACCATGTTTCATGTACTAAGAGTTGAAATGGTTATCATTGTACCATGGTTTATAAACCAAACATTGGCTACTCCAGGGTTAATGGCTAACTGGTAAGATACATCAAATTCCATAAAAATTTTCATTCAATGATCACCTCTCTCAGGAGTTAACACACTGTAAGTGACAGAGAATAATACCTAAAACTTTTATGATTTGATGTACATATAGTCAATGTTGCTGTTTCTATGTTGCTAAAGAGAAAGTGTATGTAGCTGTGAAGTGTTGATCATGATATTTACAAGATTAGATGCTGCAAGAAGTGATGCTTTAAAGAGTTGCTGATAGAAGTCAAGAAAGTGGTCATACAAGACAGTCATCATGTTGCAATTCAAGAATAATTCCAAAGATAAAAGATCACAAAGACTCCTCAGAAGATCATAATGAAAGGTATAAAAAAACTTGAAGTTCACAAGTGAAGATCAAGTAGGGAGGATTGTTTAGGAATTATAGTAAACAGACTAAGTCTGGTAGTTATAGAGTTAAGTCTGGTAGACATAGTTAAGTCTGCCAGTACTAAGGTAAGTCAGTACTATAGTTAGTATTGATCTTGTCTAGTTAAGTCTGTTTATGTAACAGAATAGTTATCTTAATAGTTATCTTAGAGATATCTTAAGAAAGGATATGATATGCATTATCCTTTCACATGTTTGTAAAGCCCATTAGGGTTTCCTTGGTGTATAAAAGGAACCCCACGACATAAGTGTTTAATAAGAACGCCTAATAGAAAATAATAAAAATACGCAAAGTTTATATAACAGTGATGTTCTTTCTTAGTACGTGTGGTGTTAAATTACCGCATTAGCACATAGTATTCATAGTTATTGTCTCATATAGTTGATTTGATTTATTCAAGTTAGCTAATGTCTTGATAAAAGGCTAAACAGGCCAAGACTTTTGGAACGGAACATTTTATTTTTTCATTCTGATCAAAAACAGCCCAAAACGCATCTCTAAACATCCTTTGATCATTTAATCATAAAGCATTGTTTCCAAGTGAACCAAGGACAAATCACAAGTGCAAGAGAAGAAACTTTCCTACCATCAAGTGAAGGAAGTATACACCTTTTGTGAGTGTAGCAATCTTATAGTCATCCAATATCATAAAACAGGTAAATACATGTATAAGATTGTGTAGCTTGTTAGATCTTGGTGTATTGTTGTAAGGTATAGTTGGATCATGAGGTGATCTTTCCTTTATGTTTATTAGGTGTGATTAAAGTATGGCTTGGTGAAGTAGTGGTGTGAAGAAAACTAAGTGTGAAGAAGTTTTGTGAGGTCCGTGAAGCAAAGTTGTGTAGTGAAGTTATGAAGTTTGTGGTATAATGTGGGTTCTAGCTAAGATTAGAACACGACATCAGTTTTAGTGTCGGAATCAAGATAAGACGAAAGTTGTGTAAAGGTTTTCTCCGCCATAAAGGAGCTTGTTGACATAGTGAAGAAAAATCTCGAGTTAGGTGCTCGAGGAGTGGAGTAGGGCGAAGATGTGCTTCGTTACCAAACCACAATAAATCCTCACGATGTGGTTTGATTGTTCTTACTCTTATCTCTTGTCTTACATTATTTTCTCATACTATCCTATTAATTGTTTAGATAAGTATAATGTTCATATTGTGCAAGTATTAAATTCACATAAAGTAGAATCAGATTTTTTTACAAACACTTTAAAACCATAAATTAGAAAAAAGCGGTAAAACTATTCACCCAAAAAAACCCCCCCCCCTTCTGGTTTTCCACAATTGGTATCAAGAGCCATGTCAAACAAGATTTTTAAAATAAATTGTAATTTAAAACTTAAATCGAATCTAAGGGAATCAGAGAAAAATATTTAGAAAGGCAATCCATGGCAAAACCACCACTATTTTGAAAGTGATGATTTATTTATTGGGAAAATAGATTGAAACTAATGTGAAGTCAAAAGATCAAGATCTTTGGCATGTATCTACCGATGAGAATTTCCTCCTATTCAAATATCCCAAACTAAAAGGATGAAGTTGTACCTTTTCATAAACAAAACGATGATCTTAAAAAGAAACTTGCAAAAAATAATGAAGCTAAAATGGTAATTTATAATGCTTTGCCACGTAAAGAATACGAAAGAATTTTTATGTGTCAAACCGCAAAAGAAATTTGGGATACTTTATTAATCACTCATCAAGGTAATAATCAAGTCAAAGCTAACAAAATAGATCTTCTTGTTCAACAATATGAACAATTTATGATTCCGGAAGAGGAGTTAATAGATAATGCATTTGCTAAATTTAACACTATTATTACTAGTCTAAAAGCACTTGATGAAGGTTTTTCTAGCAAGAATTGTGTTAGGAAATTTCTTAGGGCATTACATCCAAAATGGCGCGCAAAAGTCACGGCGATTGAAGAATCAAAGAATCTAACAACCTTACCTCTTGACGAACTAATTGGAAACTTGAAAGTTTATGAAGAAGTAATAAAGAAAGATTTTGAAACGGTCAAAGGCAAGAAAGAACAAAGTAGATCTCTTGCTTTAAAGGTGAAAAAGGAAGTAAATTATGAAGATAGCTCAAGCTCTGATAGTGAAGACAAAAAGTATGCTATGGCCGTAAAGGAATTTAAGAAATTCTTCAAGAGACGAGGAAGATTTGTAAGACAACCACGAGGTGATAGAAAAACATTCCAAAGAAGTAGAAATGATGGTTATGGTAAAAGTGAAAGAAAATGTTTAGATGTGTAATCCAAATCACCTCTTAGAGAATGTTCAAAGCTGCCAAAGAACAACGTTCAAAGAGCACTTATTAGGAGGAGCATGGAGCACAATGGAAGAAATGACGTGAAAATACTAAAGATGAAACTTGTCTTGCAGCTCAAGCGCCTGATGAAATATGCTTATGAATAAACTTGGAACCCGATGAGTGGATTAAAGATAGTGGATACTCAAAACACATGATCGGTAATCGAAAGTTGCTTTCTTTATACAAAGCGTACAACGGAGGAAACGTAATTTTTGGGAGCAACTTGCGCGGTAAAATCATAGGCAAAGGTACGATTTCTTAGACACTACAATTGAAAATAGTTGAGACACGAAGATAACTTAACATATAAACTTGCTTAGTGTAAGGTCAATATTGATAATAAATCAAAGTAATATATTACCCAGGAACCACGATAGCGAAATAATCAAAGACAAAAAGGTTATAGGTAAAGGAATTAGGAAAAGAGGAATATATGTAATGAAACTAGGAAATAAATCGAAAGACAAAATATGCCTTGCAACATTAGACGAAAACTCTACACTATGGCATAGGAGATTAGGTCACGCTAATATACAACTAATTCAATCATTAGCATCTAAATAATTAGTTAGAAATCTACCCAAACTTAAATACGACCGACACTTTTGTGATGCTTGCAAAATTAAAAAGCAAGCTAATGCAAGTCACAAGGCTAAAAATATAGTTTCAACAACTAGATGCTTAGAACTACTTCACGTGGATTTGTTTGGCCCTTCCGCCATACGAAGCTATGGAGGGAATCGTTATACCTTAGTAATCGTAGATGACTATTCTCGATTCACAAGGACTAGATTTTTAAGCAAAATAAACCCCGAAGCCTTCGAAAAATAGAAATATTTAGCAAATGATCCCAAAAAATTAGGATGTTTCCGCTGTATCAAAAGAAACGTATCATGATCGGGAATTTGATAATGAAGTACAATTCGGAAACTATTATGATTTAAATGGGATATCTTACAATTTTTCCGTTCCTCGTACTTCACAATCTAATGGGGTAGTAGAAAAGAAAAAAATCGCACTCCTACAAGAAATGAGTAGAACCATGTTAAATGAACAATCCATTCCTTAAAATTTTTTGGTGTAATGCGGTCGATACGTCAACCTATATAATTAATATAAGGTATGCCATTAGATGTATTTTAGAAAAACTCCATAACGAGTTTGTTTATAGGTATGAAACCAAACCTTTCACTATTTTAGAGTATTCAGAAGTAAATGCTTTAATCTGTAATACAAAAGAAATACCTCACCAAAGTTTAGACCCAAAAGGTCCGTACAGGTGTTTTCCTAGATATTTCGCAAAAATAAAGCTTACATAATACTTAACAAACAAACAATGAAAGTTGAAGAAATTCGGTAGAATGTAAACTTTCGATGAAACTCCTTCCCCCGCCTAAAAACATCACCGATTGGAAATGATCAGTTAGTCCGAAGAAGAATCTATAGAGGTTAGTAAACTAAACCCAATAGGCAATTGTCTTGAAGACATTTTATTTGAAATATCAAATTATAAATATTAAAGAATCTAAAACTCAATCACCCCTGAAAAATGTTATTGGTAATCTAAATCAAAGAACTCTTAGGTCGCAAGATCAAGACAAAAGCAATTTATTTTGCTTTATTTCCACATTAGAACCTAAAAATATAAATGAGGCATTAAAAGATGAAAATTGGGTAATGGCATGCCAATCAGCGGAATAACCAATTTAAAACAAATGATGTTTGGGAACTAGTTCCAAATCCTAAGGATATGACCATTATTGGAACAAAATGAGATAATAGAACTAAACACGATGAAAATGCGTCGTAACAGAAACAAAGCTATTAGTCGCCCAAGGTTTATAATCAAAAAGAAGGAATTAATATAAAAACATTATGCACCGTGACTAGACTAAGTTCCATAAGAATACTTTAGCTTATGCTTACGCACTAGACTTTTAAGTTATACCAAATGGATGTGAAGAGTGCATTCCTTAACGGTTTTATCAATGAGGAGGTTTACGTGGCACAACCTCCGGGATTCATTGACTTCGCAAAACCTAATTATGTCTATAAACTTAAGAAAGCTCTTTATGGTCTAAAACAAGCCCCAAAAGCTTGGTACGATCGACTAAAAGCCTTTCTTATTAAACATAATTATTCCATGGGAATGGTAGATAACACTCTCTTCACTAAAAAGAAAGACTCCAACATCATTATTGTCCAAATATATGTTGATGACATTATATTCGGATCTACTTGTCAAGAAATGTGTGATGACTTTGCCAAGATCATGCATGATGAGTTTGAAATGAGTATGATGGGGGAACTAAACTTTTTCTTAGGATTACAAATAAAACAATTAGATGATGGAATATTTTTTAATCAATCAAAATATATTAAGGAAATGCTTAAGAAATTTGGACTAGAAGACTCTAAGCCAATAAAAACCCCTATATCTACGGAAACTAAACTCACAAGAGACGAAGAAGGTGAGTCCGTAGATAATACCAAATATAGAGGCATGATAGGTAGTTTATTATACTTGACGGCAAGTAGACCCGATATCATGTTTAGTGTTTGCCTTTGTGCACGCTTTCAAGAGGATCCCAAAACCTCTCACCTAGAAGCGGTTAAACGTATCTTCCGATACATTAAAGGCACTATGCATTTAGGATTATGGTATCCTAAGGGATCCGGCATAGAAACAATAGTTTATGCGGATTCGGATCATGCGGGAGACTACGTAGATCGCAAGAGCACTAGTGGTGTTTGCACGTTCATGGGATGTTGTTTAACATCTTGGTTTTTGAAGAAGCAAACCGCTCTTGCCATCTCCACAACCGAAGCGGAATATGTAAGCGCCGGAAAGACATGTCAACAAGCCCTATGGATGAAACAAGCCCCCGTAGACTATGGCATTAGGTTAGACGATATTACAATAATGTATGATAACAAAAAGGCTACAGACTTAAGTAACATTCCCGTTCAACACTCACGAAACATAAAAATTCGCCACCACTTCCTCCGTGATAATGTTCAAAAAGGGAATATCTATATAGAAAAGGTCTCATCGGAAGACAACATAGCCGATATTTTAACTAAACCACTTAAACGTGAACCATTTAACTACTGACGCCTAGGTCTAGGAATGATGGAACAAATTGACTAAGTTTTCAGCACTAAAAATTAGAAATGAACTATTTGTCAAAAATCTAAGAAAAATCTTCTCAGCAGATGGCGGCCCCCTTAATTCATAAAGGGCGGCCCCCTTAATTTTAAGGGGACAACCGAGACTTTAAGGGCACCACCCACTGAATAATTTTTTTTTTCTTTTCTCAGTGTCTAGGCTTCTGTTTTGCACAAAAACACAAGATTGGGATAAACATATAAGCAAACTTTTTCCTCTATCTAAATACATATCTCATTATCTAAAACTACGAACCTTTTTCACGAAACAAAAACCGATTATAGAGATTAATGGATAAAATCGAGATCCGGATGGCTATGACATGGGTTAATTTTCCGACGACTTTGGAACAATAAAGAGTGAGTGGTGTGAAGTTTTTCGACTAAATTAAATTTGCGACCACGAGACCATGAACGATCCAAAGGATCTTTAAATGAATATGGTGAAACAAAACGTTGAATGTGGGAATGGGATAGCAGGTGGCGGCGGTTAGGTTTTTTTTGCTCAGGCAATGTGGAAGAAAGGGGTGAGAGGTTTTTAGGGAAAAAGAGAATAAGATTAGAGAGATAAATGGCTCGGCAGTTAGAGACATACAAAATTACCTAAACACCCTCTTATGCTTTTTAAAATATAACCTGAAGTTTTATTTTATTACACTTGTGCCATCTTTTTTTATAGCCATTGATTGAAAAAATAAATGGTCTTGATTGGTTCTCGCAGTTCTGTACTTTTATTTGGTTCTGAAAAGAACCTCACACTATATATATATATATATATATATATATATATATATATATATATATATATATATATATATATATATATATATATATATACACACACACAATAGTCCCAATCCATTATTTTATAAAGAAAGTCTTTCTCACATCTAGGATCACACGAAAATTAATTTTCATATATAGTTGAAATATGCTAAAAATATTTTTTTTCACATATGCATAATGGTCTCTTACTTGAATTCAAAAATACATAATCCAATATATGTTTTCGATAGTCTTGGTTGAGCAAAATTAAATCAAGGAGCCTCTGAATTATTTCTTAGGTTTTCATGTCTTAGTGTCGAAATAATCTTTACTCCACATCTGTCGCATTTAGGCTGCTTAATTGTATATATGTATATAGATTGTTGAATGCTTAATTGTTATGTCTTAAAACATCTTAATTGTTGAATGCTTAATTGTTATGTGTTAAAACATCTTAATTGTCATAAAAGGATGGACTTGCTGCAAATCAACCACCAAAACTAAAACCCTCACAAAACTTTTGAGAAAAATCAATTTTTAGAAAATCTGAGAAATTACAGTGGGCGGCCCCCTTAATTCATAAAGGGCGGCCCTCTTATCATTAAGGGGACCGACCCCTAATTAAGGGGACCACCCGAGCTGGCACAGGAAAAACAGTATTTTTCATTCCTCCTTAACCTAATACCCTCACAAACATTTATTGGATTTGGTCCCTTAAATGTTCATTCTTCCTAAATTTATACCTTTCCTCCACTATAAATACATCCTCAACCATCATCATCACAATCATCCTTACCAATGACATCTCCCAACAAACCCACATCTAAACCATCAAGGGTAGCCAAAATGAGTGTGAAACCCATTTGGAGGAAGAAACTCAATCCTTGTAACACATGCAATGAACTCAATGTAAGTTCACCCACACCAAATCCAAAACCACTCACCCCTCATCATGAACCAACTCAAGAAAACAATCACCCAAATCTAGCATCACCAAATCCTTACATTAAGGACACTCCCAAATCCCACAAATTGTTTCACATCCTCCATCTCCCATCTCACCCATCAATACACATGCTACTCACACTCAAGCTTCACTTCAAAGTGACAACCAAATTCAACACATACCACCTCTATCTCCAAGTAAAGAAAGCCTTGTTGATGACATTAATCACTTCAAGACTTATCAAACCTCCTAGCCATGCATTTCTCCCAACAACAACAAAACAACAATTCCTTATTACCTTACTCTCCAAACCTACCACACACCCTCAACATTAACCAAGTTGAATCTCATGTTGGGTATTACCCTTGTTGCATTTTCACCCAAAAACAATTCATTGCCTTAAGTGAGGATATCAATTGGATTGAATTCTTCCTCACTCAACCATAACTACCACCTAGACTCTCCATCCACAATCAACTAATCTCACCATATGCCTACAAATAATCGTTCAACCCTTTTGAATCACAAGCAAGTCCAAAATCCTTCTATGGCCATTTAGGATTTTTTTTTCTTTTGTTATATCCATATGCTTCTAAAGCATACTAGTTTCTATGTATGCTTGTGTGTAGTCTACACACATTATCCTAAATGAATGAAGTACCTTTTGCTTTAATATTGCTTGCTCTTGTCTTATTTTTCCTTCTTTCTTGCTACTTGTTAGAAATATTTGTATTATTTTAACTCGATTTTGTAGCTAAGAAACCATAGCTCGATTCCTTGGTGCCCTCGAACGAGGGGGAGCACACATTAAGGGGGAGTATTTATTCCGTCATTTTTACTAGCAATTCTCGATGACACTTTTTTGATTCTACAAAAAGAGGGAGAAATAACATAAAACTCACTAAATACTTGCTTAAAAATAATTTTATATTTAATGAGTTTAAATTTTGTAATCATCAAAAAAGAGGAGATTGTTGATAGAAATAATGCCTAAAAATATTCCAAAAAATTCCCCTACACAAAAGACAAACTGGGAAGCTTCTAGCCTAGGGCGGCCCCCTTAAATACACGGGCGGCCCCCTTAATTTTAAGGGGACCGCCCCCCAATTTAAGGGGACTGCTCATAGACTGACGCTCCTCCAGTTTGTCCTATAAATACTGGACTTTTTCCCACTATTTTCTCATCTTTTGCACTCATTCTTTCTATTCTAAAACAACCCACTCATCTCACTAAAATCCTTTGATCATTTAATCATAAAGCTTTGTTTCCAAGTGATCCAAGCTTAATTCCTCAAGTTTAAGAGAAGAATACTTCCATCATCAAGTGAAGAGGTATTTCACCCAAGTGTATATTCCAATCTTATTGCATCCACACCATATCTTGTAAATCTTGTAAAGTTGTGTAGTTGTTAGGTTTTGGTGATTGTTGTAAGTATAGTTAGATCTTGGTGATCCTTTCTAGTAGTGTTAGATAGTTGTGACATAAGTGGTGTGGCGAGGAAAAGTTGTGAAGGTGTAAAGTTGTGAAGTGGTGAAGGTGTGAAGAAGTTGTGTAGTTGTGATCAAGGTGTGAAGCTAAGTTGTGTAGTGAAGTTGCGAAGTAGTCGTGAAATTATGAAGTCTTGAACAAATCGTGAAGTTGTGTTGTGATAGCTTGGTTCTAGCTAAGATTAGAACTCGACATCTAGCTTAGTGTCGGAAATTGATATAAGCAACGTTGTGTACGATTTTCTCCGTCATAAAGGAGCTTGTTGACATAGTGAAGTGAAGAAAACTCTCGAGTTAGCTGCTCGAGGAGTGGAGTAGGCCGAAGAGGAGCTTCGTAACCGAACCACTATAAATCCTTGTGTTGTGGTTTGATCTTTCCAACTCTTATCTTTTATTTGCTTCTACATATTTATATTGTGCTAGTATTGAATTCACAAAAAGTTGAATCTAAGTTTTCATAAACAAACATAAATATTAAATTAAAAAGCGGTAAACTATTCAACCCCCCCTTCTAGTTTTCCACATACACCAATCATTTTACTATGAACACATTGAACTGACTTGGTGCCAAGACTGTACTTCGCGAAACCCAAATTTAAACCATCTCTCTTTACCATTGTCATATTGACTGAGTTAACCCATGAAAACCCTCAAAACAACTGCCACACTACTTCAATAATCCGATTATATATACTATAGATTTAGATTTATCAGTGTTGTAAAAAATGGATTAGACGATTGATTAATCGGCGTCTAGGCGTTAGCCGGGGATTAACCGCTCATATTTGCCTAGTCAGCCTTATTAATCGAATTGGTAAAAAATGGTTAATATTTTAATTAATCGGACATATATTGACCAAATCGGACATAAAAATGGCTAAATCAGATAAGCCAGTCAAATGTCAGGGCAACCTTTTTAAGAAATTAAAATTTTATACCTTTTTCACAAAGTTAGTCAACAGAACCAGTCAAACACACCTCGAATAGCGGTTTAACACAAAATGTAAAAGTGTGTTCCTTGTTCTTAATTAAATTAAGAGGTTGTGACACTATTTGCATTCGGAAATTGGTTTCCGAAATTAATTGAGATTTGAGAACCAAATAGAACCATTTAAACTTTGAACCTTAACGTATTTTAAAGAATGACGTTTATGTTATACATACAGTTTCAAAAATTTATAATTTCATATATTATATTATTTTTTAGATAAATAAATAGAGGGAATTATAGATATGCTCTCTGTGGTTTCCTCAGATTGCATGTTTAGTCCTTACCTTTGCGAAAGTGCAGGCGGCCTCCTTGTAAGAATTCTTTGGTTGCATTTTCCTTCCCTGGCCACTAACATAGTTAGTGTTTGCCCGTTATCCTTTTGGCAAAAGGGTATATTGATCTTTTTATGCGTGGTCCTACTTGACCTTATTTGTACTTGCAAGAGTGGTCCCATGTGACGATGTATATATACTCCTACACTAGTCAAGTAATTCTCTTATTTTCTCCCAATTCTAAAACACTAACCCTAACATAATAAAAACCCTGATTAGTTATTCCCAAATTGAATTGTTTCTGTGGAAATCCAACAATTGTTCGTACATCATGGACGAATGCAAACCCTAGACGTCGATTTTGTTGTTGTTCTCAATCGACATGTCCAATTTTCGCTTGGGTTGATCCACCAATGTGTGTCCGTGCAGTTCCAATCATCCCTGGTTTTCTAAGATCAAGAAATGCATTTGAAGAATCTTTGTATGCAATGGTTGCTGAAAATCGAAGGCTAAAAATTTGGCTTATTTGTAGTTGCCTTTTTTTAGTTCTACTGCTTGATGTAATAGGTGTTTGTTAGTTGTTCAAAAAATGAATTTATAATTGACCAACAGATTATGTAATGGTCAATAAATTTTGTGATATGTAATGATGTTTACTTATTTCTCATATTCTCAATGAAAATCCGTTGTTTTGATATTTAATGTGTTGTGGCTTATTAAGCATGGCTGCAAAGTGCAGATACCAAACATGTCAGCAAGTAGCATGGCTTATTTGATGTGTTGACCAAAAGATTATGTAACTGTCAATAAGTAAAGTGCAGATACCAAGCATGGATGCAAGTAACTGATAAAGAGCTCAAAAGAGTAAATTGTAGATAACAAATAACAAGTACATACCAAATGCTCAAAAGACTAACTGATAAAGAGCTCAAAAGAGTACAACAATAGTTCAAAGACTGCAAACATGGCTGCAAGTTCATTTGTTTTAGGCACAAGCATGATAGAAATTAAACAAACACATGACAATATTGTTTAACAAAGTACATCAATCTAACCAAAAAAGAAACAAGTTTATCTGAATTATTTATCAGGAGTAAGTCTGCATCACTCATCTTTGTTCTCTTTATTGTTGGTGATGTTGGTGCTCTAGAACCTTGAGTTGCAGCTTGTGAACCTTGTGTTGCAGATTCTGAAGTAACTATTGCAGCTTGATTTGTAGCATTACTTATTTCACTTGCAGCTCTTTTTTTTGCAACACTTTTGTTTTGCACAGGTTTTCTTGCCGCAGGTTTTCTTCCCACAAGTTTTCTTGCCACAAGTTGACTTGATAAAGGTTGACTTGCCACAGGTTGACTTGACAAAGGTTGACTTGCCACAGGTTGACTTCCTACAGGTTGACTTCCAACATGTTCACTTGCCACATGCTCAGTTGGCACTGTCTCACTTGGCATATCATTCATTTGACCACCATCACCTTGAACCAGTAGCTTTGCAATCTCTTTTATTATGACCAGTTCCTTAACAAAGACTACAAGTAACTGTTTTACCTTTTCTTGTTAGCTTGTCACCTTTGACCATTTCAATCTCACCTTTGCTTTTCTTTCTTTTTTTGGGTGGTCTTCAGGTGGATGCAATGTTGTTGAACACTCAAATTTACTCCACATATATCTGCTATTTACTGGATTAATCTTGTGAGAATAAACATTCATCCATGTTTAAAGCTTGTAGGACTTATGAACCCAGTCTTTTGGTGTACCCACATCCATACCATTATCTGCCATATCATGAATTGCAGCAATGGCATGCTTACATGGGATGCTTGAAATTTTCCACTTTCTACATGAACAAGTATTTTGGGTCAAGTTAACTACACACTAGTCTTGGTATGGACCTTTAACTTGAAAGAGCTCTGAACCATTCCAATCTATAGTGCACTCACTTGCAGCTTCTTTGATCTTGTTAAAGAGCTTGGTAACAACAGGTTTAAGTGGTCTATCACATTTTTGAATGCCTTTTTGGACAATCACAATCCTCTTCATTAGGTATTCTCTCACAAATTCTAAGGCTGACTATCCCTAGCATCTAACAACTGTCTATTAAAAACCTCACATAAATTGTTGATTAACAGATCACAGTGGTCGTTAAAAAAAACAAATCATAACGTGCCCTCCCTATGATATAATGTGTATAATTGCTAAGTATTAGAAAACTACACGTAAGCATTAAATATTCAATTTACTCAACTAAGAATCATGAATAAGTACACAGACCAGAAAAGTAAGCTCTGCTCCAATGTTCAGGTGAAATTTTATTTAACCATTCATAAGCTTTTTTGTTGTACTTTTTTAAGTCTTTCATGTTTTTTTAAAAGTTAACAGTTATGGATGCTGCACACTTTCATAACATTTCTTTGTAGTCTCCTCGTTCCCAAGTTAAGTTCATGTTTTCATTTATGTGCCTCACACAAAAGCTATGTTCAGCAGATGAAAACAACTTTGCAATTGTTGATAGCAGACCCTAAAACATATGTTGATCAAAGTTAATAAAAAGTGTCTGAATTAAATACAAATCAAGTTAATAACTATTGAAATTAGTATTGAATGTTACCTTTTGCTTGTCTGTAATGAATGTGAAAATAGAGTTGCTGAATAGATCAAAATCATTAGCAAGACATGTTAAGAACCATGTCCAATAGTATTGGTTTTCTGATTCCACAATACCATATGCCACTGGGTAAATACCATTATTTGCATCCACACCCACAACTGTAAGCATCTGTCCATGATATTGTCCTCTCATAAATCCACCATCCAAACTAAACAATTCCCTTCCACCTTCTTTGAAACCCCTTTTCAGAGCACCCAAGCAAACATATATTCTCCTGAACATTCTGGTTGTTTTTTCAGGATCCTCTTTCCTATAAACATCTATCTTAACTGTGGTATATGGGTTACATCTCTGTAGCTCATTAGCATAATCCCTCAACAAAGAGTATTGTACCTTAACATATCCTCTCAAATGAACTTGTGCCTTTGCCTTAACCCTAAATACTTTATGCTTTGAGACAGAAACATGAAACTTTTTTTGCATTTGTTCTTAAATGGCTTTAATAGGAATTTGAGGGTTCATGGTGATTAGATATGTGATTTGTTTGGAAATAAAAATGGAGGTACAATGTTTAATTTGTATGGATTGCAAGCATTTATGCTCATCCTTAAAAGTTTTGACCACCCACTTTACTTTATCTCTTTTAGTGAGATACAATACCCAAGGACAACTATTTTTGCCTTATTTTGCATCTTCCATTACTGCCTTGCCCTTTCTAGAAATGTCTTGTTTTGGACCTTGAACTTTATCAACATATTCATCTTTGCTAGTCAAGTTGGGACAACACCTTTGCATATCACTCTTATTCTTCTTTTATCATTTCTCTTAAAGTCTAAGTTCCTCCTACTCTGAACTAAATAAGCTATAATCCTCTCATTTGCTAAATCCATGTTTGCAAATTCCTTGCCTACATAGAAGTCGTTCTTTATTCTAGAGGTAGTAGCTTTCTTTCTTAAATTTCTAAGACCCCTACTCCTAGCATTTTCTGGTACATCCTCTTGATCACATTCAAGTGAATCAAAATCTAAAACCTTCAAATATTCTTCTGTTACAGTTACATGAGGTTGGATAGGATCAATAACCTTACTTCATGGACGAAACTAGAACACAATTGGACCAAGTGCATTTATGAAACGAGGAACATAATTTTTTGGGACTAGGTGCATTTAGGAAAAATCGAGGTTTTTGACACCAAATTAACACTACACCGTAAAATTCTATGGGTGTCCCGGGACACCCCCTGGTTCCGTCCCTGCCTCAGTTTTATCTTCTCCATCAAGCTGAAACTTAAAGCTACTCATGTTCACTTCCACTTTATCAACTTGAAGTTCCTCATCTATAATATCATTAGCATCCTCAAACTCACTATCACCCTCTCCATCCTCATCACTAGTACCTTATGTGGTTTCAACAAGCTCAACATAAACATACATAATCTTATGCTTATTAACATATCCTAAGAAGTTGCTAATGTCACTATCATTAACCAAAGGTTTTAATCCAATGTCTAAGCTTTTCAGTGGTATCTTGTAGTACAAAAGCACTTATCATCATTCTCATAACCTATGCAACTCAATACTGTATTTAAAATATCTAGCTTAAAATCTGCATTATCTATCATGTCAACAAAGGTAATCTCACCTTCAACATACTTCTTATTAGGAGAATCAGTGAACCTTCCAATGACACTTAGTTAAAAAGAGGAGGGTATATGTATCTGTTTAAGATTCAAAACAAAAGCACATTAATAAATTGATTAAAAACGCACAATATAAAGTTCATACATGGAAATAGAGATTTAGGGCAATCATCATAAACATCAATATCAAAGCTTTCTCCTTCTAGCCTAATATACCATTTTTGAAGATGATCACCCATGATAAAATGTGGCCAAGTCTTTTGGAAGGGTTAGTGGAACGATAGTAAAAAAAATGGGGATGAAAAACTTTGGTTAAGGTTTTAAGGTTTGACTAATGGGTTGGGTTTAATATTTAATTCATTGTGTAATTAAAATAATCCGAGTTATAATATTTAATTGTTGGGTATAAAAGTAAAAAGACCCTCATACCCTCGCGTGACTCACACGTGTTTAAAAAAACTAACAAACACTAACTACGTTAGTTGCTAGGGAGGGAAAATGCAACGAAAGATTTCTCACAGGGAGGTCGTCTGCACTTTCGCAAAGGTAGGGACTAAACATGCAATCTGAGAAAACCACATGGAGCATACCTACAATTCCCTCTAAAAAATATAAAAATCATTTCGGGCGTTTCAAGTTGGTATTAGAGCGTTGGTTCGACGGATATAAATATTTTGTAGTAAACTACATCTATATTGAACATGGTTTAGTTTGGGTAACCGATGATATTTTCCCGGTTTCGGTTTCTTGGTTATTGTTTATGGGATTTCAAATGGAGTGGGTCAGCTCGGCTTGTCGCTTTCACATATGTTTTGAACATCCTTATCCATAAAGCTTAAGTTTATACAAACTAGATAGTCATTTTGAACAACGAGAACCGTAGAATAAAAAACGTTTTCAGAAAAATGAAATATGTGACATGAAATTTTTGACATCCGCTAATTTAACGTCACAAAAAAACGTAATAAACGAAGAAATATAATTCACAAGAAAATTTTTTCATTTTACAGTATCCGCCGCCACGACGCCCGAGTACCTCACTAGTTAATAAGCTAAGCCAAACACCCCTTAAAATTGATATCACAAAAGTAACTTTGGGAAAAAAAAGTACCCCAGCAGCTGCAATCCCTAATTTAACATCGGAGAAAGCATCTCGAGTATAATTCTACCCCACCAACGTTTTGGCTATGTTTGAATAACCATAATGACAATTAATTTCGTGTTTTTTTATATAAGATCTTTTGGTTCATTGATTCCACTTGTTAAATGGGTTACATTTTATCTTTAAAAATGGACGGATTATGCAGGTGTAACATTTTGTAGCTATGTATTTGATACACCCACGGTTTAGGATAATATTAGTTTATTATGTTTAGGATATGTCTTGAGTTGTATTAGGAAAGTATTTAATATGTTTTGACTATTTGTTTAGGAAGGTCATAATAGCTCATAATAGGCCTTATGGCCCATTTAGCTATTATAAATACTCGTTGTAATATTTTATTATTCAATCAATCAAATTAAAGATAAACAAATCTCTTCGTCTTCTCTACATTCTTAAGGAGCTCGCACACGCTAAAAGTGGTGCAAATCTATCTCTTTCTCTTCTCTCAGTTCTTATGGAGCAAGCACGCGCTTGAAGTTGTGCTATCTATCCCGATACTATCCGCAAGGGTCGTATCAACTGGTCCTTTCATTAGTTTGCTCGTTGAGGGCTTCCGATTCAAGGTTCCAAAAAAAAAAACGATTCTTCGAGTTACTGTTTATGGCATCGAAAGGTAACGATCCGGACGCGAAATATGCACTATCTAGGCTCTTGCAAAGAGGTACAGTGGCCGAATACCAGAAAGAGTTTGAGATCCTTATAAGTCGAGTAACGGGCAAATCTGATTCTTTACTTGCATCGATTTATATCTATGGACTTAAACCGGCACTAATACATGCACTTTTAAGGTCAAACCCCGTAACTTTAGATGAAGCTTTTTCATTAGCCCGTGCAGCGGAAGCACGCTTCACAGACCTACAACTTTGGGAATTTTTAAGGTCTTATCCTTTAACTTTGGGAGAAGCCTTCTTCAGAGCCGGTATCACTGAGGCTCGTTTTGAGGACAAAAATAATCAAGTAGTTGAAACTAATGTTAGTGATCAAGAAGACCCTGATGCGACGGATAAACAAGAAGTAAAAAATGCTGATGATCAAGAGATCAAAAACATCCAAGATGAAGAAGACAAGAATGTTGAAGATCAACAAGTTTCTGATGATGATACCAACATTGATTATTTTGGTTGTTCATTGCCACATCATAAAGGAGCTGATTTGACAGTAAAAGAGGTAGTACTTGAAAATATCAAATCAGATAAAGGTAAAAAAAGAAGAATAAAAGGGTTGTTACTTTTTTTGAGATTGGTGCCAACAAAGACAGCAACCCTAATGATGTATTTAACGATGTTGGTGGGGTTGGGGATAGCAAGGCTGATGGCACATGGGTGCCTGCTATGAGAATTGACGATGATTGGCATTTATTTGACGAGTTAGGGTCCAAGTTATACATTGAAGATTCAATTAAAAAACGTTCATCAATTAAGTGACGACAAGCATGCTGACTACAACAAAAAGCATAAAAGAGGAGTACGACGAGGAGCGTGGGATCCCGGAATCAAGAAAATTTTTTTAGGCATCACCTTGAGGACAAGGTGGATGTGAAGAAGTGGGGAATGATACACCCACGGTTTAGGATAATATTAGTTTATTATGGTTAGGATATTATTATAGTTTATTATGTTTAGGATATGTCTTGAGTTGTATTAGGAAAGTATTTAATATGTTTTGACTATTTGTTTAGGTAGGTCATAATAGCTCATAATAGGCCTATGGCCTATTTAGCTATTATAAATACTCGTTGTAATATTTTATTATTCAATCAATCAAATTAAAGATCAACAAATCTCTTCGTCTTCTCTACATTCTTAAGGAGCTCGCACACTCTAAAAGTGGTGCAAATCTATCTCTTTCTCTTCTCTCAGTTCTTATGGAGCAAGCACACGCTTAAAGTTGTGCTATCTATCCCGATACTATCCGCAAGGGTCGTATCAGTATTTACTGATTTGTTTGTGGGTTGCAATTTAATAAGCCACAAAATTTGAGCTTGTTGGCTTTTTAATATTTCTATAAGCCCATAAACCCAACAAATAAGCATTAAGCTTTGTTTTGGGTACAAACTGGATGATACCCTGTTTGCTTTATGGATTTATTTTTTTTAGAATTGTCAAGTAATATAGATTTTTTGCTTTATTCTACAGTAGACATGGCGCAAAACGAAGACTTTGACTGGAGTCCAAATATACCGTTAAAGATCTATGGAACAGATTACATAGGGTTTATTAGGAGGCTAGTTAAAGTATTAGGAAAAAACAGTCAAACGCGATTCATTGAGAGGGGAGTCGAGAATACCAAATACGTAAACATTATGTTGGAAACACACGATGATGAAAGGGCGTTAGAAGTTCATATGAGGCAAGATAATTTAGATGTGGAGGCTATGGGCAGAAGGGGAGGGGGGACAATACCCAATATTTAAGCTTAATGGTGTTAAAAATTTTGGGGCGGGGTTGAAAGAGTTAGGTTTTGGAGAGAACTATACAAGTTTGACTAGGCATTTAGGCGACTCGATCTACAGTTTGAACTTCCTTGAGTTTACCCAAGCGGTTGAAACTTTAATAGACGATATGTCCGTCAACGCCGATGACCTAGACGGCCTTACAACCTACAAATGGAAACAAAGGATGTTTATCGTCGTTACGGCAGTGGCGGAGGCAGCAAGGAGCAAAGTAGTTTTGCTATCCTACGATCAATCAAGAGAGCGTGGTGCACCAACATCCACATCGTGGATGTGGATAAAGCTATTGTTCAAAAACTGGGGAAAAATTTCCAAGGCTGCTATTGGAGTTGATGAAAATATAGGACTTGGTGATCTGACCAAAGAAGAGACGGACATGTTATTTGCAAGGAATATGCCACATACAGAAAAAGATTTAAAGAAAAACTTGAAAGCCGTCCTAGCTAGGGGTAAGATTTGTCGAGCGGGCCTTAACATACTATGCGGGCATTCAAAGGTAACTGCTCTTCAAGCATCTTCAAGCAGGTAATGCACATGCTCTCTTCTTAAATAATGATATTGTGTCATATGAATGGGTCATAAGCGTCAAAACATATTCAAATTAGTAGAGGAGGTCTGATCAGTAATAAGAATGAGTCATTAGGGTCAAAACATCTTCAAATTAGTAGAGTAGGTCTGATAAGTAATAAGAATGGGTCATAAGGGTCAAAACATCTTCAAACTAGTACCGTAGGTCTGATGAGTAATAAGAATGGGTCAGTTAAAAGTTCACATCTATAAACCTGAGTGAGTTAAAAGTTCACATCTATAAACCTGAGTGAGTGCAGAAGCGGGTGTTTGGTTACTTCTTGCATCATGTGGGGTGTTTGGTTTATCCTTTTTAGAATAGGGACTTGTTAGGAACACTTTTACGCTTCTACTATTTTCTTCTTCAGACTATGTTTTAGGTTCAAAGACACAAACTCTTCAAGCGTTTTTTAGATTCCAATGAGGTCCAGGAGGAAAAGGAATCTAAAAAACGCTTGAAGAGTTTGTGTCTTTGAACCTGAAACAGAGTCTGAAGAAGAAAATAGTAGAAGCGTAAAAGTGTTCCTAACAAATCCCTATTCTAAAAAGGATAAACCAAACACCCCACATGATGCAAGAAGTAACCAAACACCCGCTTCTGCACTCACTCAGGTTTATAGATGTGAACTTTTAACTGACCCATTCTTATTACTCCCACTATAGGCATCTCCTCATTTTACTCCTGTTTTTTTTCAATCTCGTTTTTCGGGGGGGTGCTTTTTACGGAGAAGCAAGCCCCCATTCGCCACGTATCCGCAGGCGTCTGTCAACACAGCAGCTTCCTCGCCCATGAACTATTCATTCAATTATGAATAATGTCAACACTCTACCAGCAAATACGTTGTACATAAAAATTAACTAGAATCGCCTCACAACTCAACACTCAATCATCAAAAAACTTTTATATAACATAAATATTCCAAAAGACCCCAATTTAACCAAATATCTTTAACTAAATTGACAAACATCATCCAAAATATGTAAAATTTCCACTTTTTTCACCTGCTTTTACCTAATTATCACCGTCTAACATACATAAAAGTACAAAATTGATCTAAATTAAACACAACCCAAATCACATCAAACTTGTATAAACCCTAAAAAACCATAGATTTGTACCAAAAAAACACAGAATTTCAAATCAATTGACCTAATTAGCACAAAATTACAGTCTTTAACTAAATTGCACATAAACCAAACCCGAAAAACCATCCAGTTAAACATAAAAAACCAAGCTTATAGCACTTTTATCAACCATATAAATCATAAACCATTCCAATAACCCTTAAACACAACAAATCAATCAAAAAAGCACAAACTTTAACTTATCAAATCGACCTTATATTTGCAGAAAAAATAACAATCTTTAATAAGTCAACCTCAAAAAACAAATTTTATCACATATATAGATCCATAAATAATACAATAAACTCATAAAACCTTGAATTCAATCAAAAAGAAACAACTTCTAACAAATCATTGATCTAATTAGCAGAAAAATGCAATCTTTAAACAAATAAGCACAACTTTTCGATCAGTATTATCACCAGATAAATTCATAATATGGCCAATCACATTTAACCCATTAAGAACAATCACAAAAATACAAACTTTAACACATAAATCAACAATTGAGTCCTAATTAAGACAATTGAGCCGTATAAAATCCAATCAAACAATACGCAGATGATAATTAAGCACTCGATTGAATAAATTAAGACTCAATTATTGATTTGTAAAATTAGGGCTTAGTTGGTATAATTGGGGGAAAATAGTTTTATTAAACTCAGATATGTTTTTTTTGCCCCTTAAAAGGAGGTGTAGTTATAAACAATGACACGTCAATCATCTGGATGGAAATATGTGGGTGTTATCTATTCCTATTTGGGTAAAAGTTGTGTTAAAGATGTATGGGTTGACTATATTTGGCCCAAATGATATTATGTATTAGTGCTTTTTATGGATAAAGATATGAACAGGAGAGGTAATTGTGTGATTCAAGTGATTGTTAATAACAATCACTTGAAGCACAACATTTTACTCTCATGTTCAATCATGATCATGAAAGGATCTTTTTTTTTTTTTTTTTGCCCCTTTTTTTTTTTTTTTTTTTTTACTATTATATATATTATATTTGTTTTTGTATGTATATTTTAGGTATTTGGTAAAAACAACATTCTCGTTAAAATCGAGAGTGATCATTGAGATATAAGTGAATGAATATGTTTGTATATATGAAGGTAGAATATAAGTACTTTTGATTATGTGGTGATCCATGTGATACAGTACATGACTTTCGGGCCTCTCAGACTTTTAAGAAGAGAAACGTGAATTGTTTGTCACCTTTAGTTTTGCTCTTGGTAGTGTATACAATATGGTTGGAGTATACATACTTCATATCTCAAATTTGTGGATAGATTAGCTTTTGATTCTAGATTTCCCATTGGTTATGATTTTTGGATCGTTATGGTTTTGATGGATTGATTACTGGTTGGGTCATTGGTAAGGGGACTTTCAAGTGATCACGGCTCTGATTTTCTAATGTTCTTAAACTAGTTTGCTACGTGCCTAGTAATTAATCTTCTCTGAAATGAATGCGTAATATAATGTCCATTATATCGTTTATCTATGTCCATTTAACATCCAGACAGACAAACTATTCAGATGCATCATCACTGCCATAATGGGAGACTACTTCAAATCATAGAAAGAAAAGTAAAGACTGATTCACGGAATAAATTTATAAAATTCGTTACATCAAGGCTTACCATAGTGGATTATGAACCCCATGTATCCACAAAAGCAGTTTGCTTTTGATTTGAAATATACAATTTATTTTTAATTTTCTAAGATAACACATTGTTCATCAGTTCATCACAATGAATTAGAAAGTAGCTTTATACACACAAAAATTAGACGGCGTATGTTTTATTTTCATATTCGCCTTATGATAACAGTGGATCATAACTGTATACAACAATGGTGATTATACATAAAAGAGTTTGTTGTGAAACTTCTTTTAGTATTTTCTCCCCCAATTGTTCGTTTACATTATGACATGTATCAATAAGGCGAATAGGGATAAATAAACTTACTACGTTTTAATTTGGCTGTGTATAAAGCTACTGTATTTTATGGATGGAACTTGAAACAAGGTTATCTTTGAAAAGTAAAGATATGTTATTTACTAATCAAATGCACACTGCTTTTGTGATACATGGGGTCATACATAATCCACTATGATAAGCCTTGATGTAACGAATTTTATAAATCTACTCGGTAAATCAGTCTTTACTTTTCTTTCTATGATTTGAAGTGGTCTCCCATTATGACAGTGATGATGCATCTGAATAGTTTGTCTGTCGGGATGTTAAATGGACATTAGGATAAAACGATTATATGGACATTATATTTAAACATTCGTTTACAGAGAGATTATATTACTAGGCACGTCAGAAAACTAGTTTAAGAACATTAGAAATCGGAAGCTGGTGCACGGTATTGTCTTACCAAGGTGACCAACCAATAATCAATCGCTATCAAAATCTTGACGATACAAAATCCATAACCAAAATCATAGAAGCATAAGCTAATCTATCCATAAAATTTGAGATATGAAGTATGTAAACTCCAACCATTGTATAAGCACCGCAAAACGAAAGGTGTCAAAATTAGTTTTCTTCTTAAAGTCGTAAAGAGGCCCCGAAGTCCATGTTTTCTATACACATAGGAATGCAACCAACCCATACTATCAAAGTTACTTAGATTATCATGCATTTATACAACAATTCATTCAATGATCAGTCTCACATTATGTTCACTCTCGATTTAACGTGTAATGTTGTTTTACATAATTCCCTTCTTATAAAAATATACAATACTCAAAAACAAATTATTTTATTGTATACAAAAGGAAAAAGATCCTCTCATGTTCATTCTGAACATGAGAGGTATTGTTGTCGCTTCAGTGATTGTCTTACAAATCACTTGAAGCACAAAATTACCTCTAATGTTTAAAAATCTTTATCCATAAAAAACTAATACATAATATTCATTTGGGCCTAAATATATATCAACCACATTAATATTACACACCTTTTGCCCTATCGATAGAAAACAGCACCCCAATATGCATCCAAGATCGCTGACGTGTCATTCTTTTATATCAACTCCTTTTAAGGGCAAAAAAAAAACATATCTGAGTTTAATAAAACTATTTTCCCCCAATTATACCAACTAAGCCCTAATTTTACAAATCAATAATTGAGTCTTAATTTATTCAATCGAGTGCTTAATTATCATCTGTGTATTGTTTGATTGGATTTTATACGGCTCAATTGTCTTAATTAGGACTCAATTGTTGATTTATGTGTTAAAGTTTGTATTTTTGATTGTCTTAATGGGTTTAATGGATTGGTTTATGATTTATATGGTGATAAAACTGATCAAAGTTGTGCTTTTTGTTTAAAGATTGCATTTTTCTGCTAATTAGATCAATTGATTTGTTAAAGTTTGTTCTTTTTGATTGATTTCATGGTTTTAATGGTTTATTGTATTAGTTTATGATCTATTTAGTGATAAAAGTTGTGTTTTTAGGGTTTGACTTATTTAAAGATTGTATTTTTCTGCTAATTAGGTCTATTGATATGTTAAAGTTTGTGCTTTTTGATTGATTTGTTGGTTTTAAGGGTTTATTGGATTGGTTTATGATTTATATGGTGATAAAAGTGCTAAAGTTGTGTTTTTATGTTTAACTGGATGGTTTTTCGGGTTTGGTTTATGTGCAATTTAGTTAAAGACTGTAATTTTGTGCTAATTAGGTCAATTGATTTGAAATTCTGTGTTTTTTTGGTACAAATCTATGGTTTTTTAGGGTTTATACAAGTTTGATGTGATTTGGTTTGTGTTTAATTTAGATCAAGTTTGTACTTTTATGTATGTTGAGGTGTTAATTAGGTAAAAGCTGGTGAAAAAGTGGAAATTTTACATATTTTGGATGATGTTTGTCAATTTAGTTAAAAGTTTTTGGTTAAATTGGGGTCTTTTGGAATATTTATGCTATATAAAACTTTCTTGATGATTGAGTGTTGAGTTGTGAGGCGATTCTAGTTTACTTTTATGTACAACGTATTTGCTGGTAGAGTGTTGACATTATTCATAATTGAATGAATAGTCATGGGCGAGGAAGATGCATTTCGTGGGGACTCGAAGCTGCAGGAGACGGTGGCAGGTAGATGGGGGAATGCTTCTCCGGATAAAAGCAGCGGAAAAAACAGAGGATTGAGAAAAAAAACAGGAGTAAATGAGGAGATGCTGTAGATGGGATGGGAATTGAAGAGGTTGTGGAGATGGAAAATCTTGAGTTAATGTTAGGCGAGAAGGATATTGAGGAGAGGAGGGTAAAGATAAGTACAAGCTGAACAGAAAGAAGAATCCATAAGTGACGGCAATGGAAGTAGGATGACGACTAGGAGGAGACAGAAACAATGGTATACCGAAGTTGCTGATGCAAAAGAGGGAAAGAATAGAGGTACAGAAGAGGAAAGGAATCTAAAAAAACGCTCAAGAAAAAACTTAAGTAGTTAAAGAGCAGAGGAGCACTGTGTTTTGAACCTGAAACGAGTTGAAGAAGAACATAGGGAAGCGTAAAAGTGTTCCCTTAACAGTCACAATTCTAATAAGATTAAACCAAACACCCTAACATGATGCATTGATAGTAACCAAACACCCCCCTTCTGCCACTTATAATGAAACAAGAAAATCTATGTTGTTCTGTGATTTTTCCTACCACGGTTTATAGATGTGAACTTTTATACTGGCACCCTTTTCTTAGTACTGTATAACCTACGATACTAATTTGATGATCGTTTTTTATGACCACTTTTGTCCCAATTTTATTACTGATCAGACTAACTCTACTAATTTGAAGATGTTTGACCCTTATGGAATCTTTCTTATTACTGATTAGACCTAACTCTACTTATTTAAAGAGGTTTTGAACCCTTATGACCTCATTTTTTATTACTATTCAGGACCTACTTTACTTAATTTGAGATGTTTTGGACCCTTATGACCCATTCTTCTGACATACAATTTGATGTATTCTATGACTTTAGATATATATTGTATCTTTATTTAAGATAGTGAGCTTTGCACAATCTAAGAAGGATTACCTGCTTTGAAAGATGACTTGAAGAGCAGCTACCTTGATATGCCTCCGCATAGTATGTTAAGGCCCGCTCGACAAATCTTACCCCTAGCTAAGACGGCTTTCAAGTTTTTCTTTAAATCTTTTTCTGTATGTGGCATATTCCTTGCAAATAACATGTCCGTCTCTTCTTTGGTCAGATCACCAAGTCCTATATTTTCATCAACTCCAATAGCAGCCTTGGAAATTTTTTCCCAGTTTTTGAACAATAGCTTTATCCACATCCACGATGTGGATGTTGGTGCACCACGCTCTCTTGATTGATCATAGGATAGCGAAACTACTTTGCTCCTTGCTGCCTCCGCCACTGCCGTAACGACGATAAACATCCTTCGTCTCCATTTGTAGGTTGTAAGGCCGTCTAGGTCATCGGCGTTGACGGACATATCATCTATTAAAGTTTCAACCGCTTGGGTAAACTCAAGGAAGTTCAAACTGTAGATCGAGTCGCCTAAATGCCTAGTCAAACTTGTATAGTTCTCTCCAAAACCTAACTCTTTCAACCCCGCCCCAAAATTTTTAACACCATATAGCTTAAATATTGGGTATTGTTCCCCCCTTCTGCCCATAGCCTCCACATATAAATTGTCTTGCCTCATATGAACTTCTAACGCCCTTTCATCATCATGGGCCGCATTTCAGGACTTAAAGCTTACAATTAAGGGAGAAATAAGAGAGAATCAGTGTTGTAAATATTTGGTCATGGCAGCCGATATATCGGTTGGCGGCGGTCGGTCACATTTATCGGTTTCGGTCAAAGGCGGTCAAAATCGGTCAAATGCGGTCAAAATCGGTCAAACTTGGTCAAAATATTTGTTTGACTTGTAAAGGGTATTTTTTTTGGTTTTAATATTTTGGAACGGGTCAAAATCGGTCAAAAGATTGCGGCGATGAAGAGTCACGATATCACTATTAGACTTATGGTTTTATTTAAGTTTATTAAACTAACTATGGACTTATGGTTTTTATTTTTCAAGCATGTTAAAGTTATTAGTTTTTTTGGTTATTGAGTTATTTTATTAGGATATTGCTAATATATATATTTTTTAAATCCTTTATAATTAGGGTCTCCGCCGAGAAATCGATATATCGCCGCCAAGACTGATTTATCGCTTGGAGGTGGTCAACGGCCAATATATTGCCGACCGATTTTTACAACCTTGGAGAGAATATAATGGTTACTATAAGCTGAAAATCTCCTTTGATGTTACTTTTTCCAACAGTTAGCAGATAGATAATATTAATGTGAATGAACTTATAAAAACTGTATCTATTTGTGAATATCACTAACGTGAATGAACTTTATATATGGGAACTGTATATATAGTGTATTCCCCCCCAAAAAAAAGAGTATGGTACCTCTTGTTTTTATATGTTACTTTTTCCAAAAGTTACGTATCTTGATTTGCATATGCATTTTCATATCTCTGAGCCTAAGTATAGGATTTAAGATAAGATATCCCAAACCTTCCCTATCATAAGCAATTTTTAATAAGCGATCCCAAACAACCTCCTTGATTAACATTCTTCAATAATCAATTCTAAACAGCTCATGTATAGTTTTATGGACTATTTGGGATTACTTATTAAAAAATCTAGCTTGTTTATAATAAACACTACGTACCGTCTTGCCGTGCATACGCACGGCCCAAGAAGCCTATATGTTTTCTAATAGAGCTACAATAGTGTATTCTAACATTGTCGGCAACGTAGTTTTAAAAAATCCCGAAGGCGTGATCCAAAGTAGGAACTATATTATGCACCAATTAAAACGATCTTACTATTTCCAAGAAAAGGAATAAATAGAAGATGGATGATTATTTAAAAAAAGTAAATGTTGGAAGATAGATGTGTAGTAAAAGTAGAACTTTAAACACAGGCAAGGCATATAAATGAAATATATGTAATAAAAATGAGCCAAGATATACATAGTATAAACAAGTAAAAGAGTTATTTTTCTAGTGTTGGATTCAATCGGTTGTTCGGGTTCACGTATGCATGACTGGAACAGTTCTAGTTTAATAAGTCTGCATGTTTATATGTATTTTAGTAAATAATATATTATTGGTACTAATTTGACCGAATCTCATGGATATATTATTGGGAGTTTTTGCATTGCACTGGGAGGTGGATGCAGAAGAAAAAGAGCGTTTTTGTATATTAAGAGAAATACCTGTTCACCAAGCGACACATTGAGAATCTCCTACCTCACTTTCTTTATCTGCTCTTCTGTAGGAGGCGACTCATTAAGAAGTTGTGTATGTGGTATACCATTTTCCTCTTCATCATTTTCCACATTCTCTTCAACCCTTCCACTTCAGCCTCTTTCACTTCAGGGGCCCTTTTCGCGGCTTCGTCCTTCATTTTCTGAACAATCAAATAAAGACAAACCAAAAACACTTAATAATACTTAATTTAGTAGCATTCATTAATCATTTTGTTTATAATAAAAAATATACCTGTCCCACATGCGTCGGGTAAGCATTTTGAGAGCGTGGCTGAATAGCATATTGATGAATTAAAAAAGAAAAGAAAAAAGATTAAATGACACTTATTTACTCATGTATTAATGTATAATAAAAGTAATCAAGACTATAACAATAAACAAATATTAAAAAAAAAAGTAACCAAAACTGAAACAATAAACATTTATATATACTTAAACAAAGTGTGAAACGACGTCGTTTCACTCTCTTACAAACCCACTGTTCATTATTACTATTCATTTTATGAACTGTTCATGTCCTTGCCCACCTTTGTCAGCTTAATCCACGGTTCCAGCCCAAGATAATTGGCCTGAGTGTCCAACCCAGTGCCTTTAATCCAGTCCAAACATCAACAACAGCCAATTACAACAACTTCTCAAATCCAACAACTAATCCTAAACCCACCGTCACACATTTTCGCAACTCCACCTCCATCTCCAAACATCAAAAATCGAATGAAATTAAAAACATAAATGATCTCAGGCTATGATTTTCGTGTTGTGCAATTAATTTCAATACCTTTATACAAACACGAATCCAAACCTCATCATCAATCTGCCAAGGTAAAAACCTATTCAATATTCGAAATCAAGAATGACTAATAACAATTATGTTATAATCATTCTATGCTTCGTTGGAAAACACAAGAACTTAAACAAAACCTACCCGCGACCTTATTCATAAGATCTTGAAGACACATTATGCTTCGAGTTCAAGAGAAAGTCGAAAAATAAAGGTCTGATGGTGTGCTTGCTTTGTACTTTATTTGTGTGGGTTAAAGAAAAAGTTTTGGTGACTTCGTTTGTGTGGTTTAGAGGGTAATAATGAAAGGTTTGAGATTCTTTTGAGATTAGCAAAGATGAGATGCGTGTTCATCTTTATTTGGGAAATAAGATAGATCTTGGATGTTGATGCGTTGTTTTTGGAGAGATAAGGGGGAGCTATACGTGACTGCGTGTGTATTATGTTGACATAAATTAGGGTAACGAATATTGAAGTGCTTATAACATTTTACAAAAAAAATGTTAGACTTTTAATATTGTTTTTTGTTTTTTTAAATAAAAAAACACTTTAAAAAACGGCGATGTCAGCCTCGTTGCAACGCACATGCACATTTCTACTCAATATTTGTTCAAAATCAATTCGAAAATAATTATGCCCCGTCTTGGGCCGGCTCATTTAGTTTTTTCCCCTTTTTTACTTAGTCAATATTTATGGCGCGAGTATAATAACGTGAAACATACAAGTAGGCAATATAAAAAAAAGTCAAATACAAGTTTGCCCCGTTGCAATGAGCGAGAACATTTCCATTCAATATTCGTTCAAAATCAATTTAAATTTTTTTTCCCCGCCACAACGCGTGGGCTATTTTGCTTGATAAAAAAAAATCATAACCTAAAAAAAATTGTTTGTCGACACCAATTAAAAAAACCCCGCCCCGCACCAACGAAAACACACCCGCCCCGCAGCAACGCGCGGGTACTTCTGCTTGTTTAGTATAATTAAAAAAGCACCCCCAAACAAAAATCCTATAATCAATACCTGGAGTTTATTATATACCCATGTATTTTCTTTGGGTCAACACCCTCACCAAATTCAAAGCATGTCATGCGATACCATTTATCCTTTAAATTGTCATCACTCAGCTGCAGGAGTGGTTTTACTCATCTGACCACCGCAACACTCACATTTTGAATTCTTTGGAAACGCGACTTTAAATTTTGGCGGCATTGTGCAAATAACCTAAATCTAATACATCAATGCCTATGCCTACCTTCCGTGTGATCATTATTAGCATTGTATAAATCAAGTCAACATTCAACAATAAAAGTCAAGAGTCAATAATCATCATCCAAGTCAAGTCAAGACATTTATTAGTATTTATTAATCATTAATTTGTACTGGGCTCAAGCCCATGGTAACGATTCTAGAATGCTCTCTTATATCCTATATATAGGATAGCTGTTATCAATTGAAGGCAAGCAAATCAATTAGCCTTTCAATGAAGTTTTACCAATTCTAATATGGTATCAGAGCCAACACCCACCACCACCATAAACTATAACACTGCCGTGCTAATTTTTAAACCTATATAATGATCGCTGCAAATGACAAACATAATCAGGGTGATGAGAATCAACAAACCCAGGCGGCTGATGCATGTATACTGTCTCAGATAACTGACCATGAAGAAAGGCATTCTTCACGTCAAGCTAATGAATAGGCCAGTTACGAGAAATTGCAAGACTCAAAACAGTACGAATAGTAACCGGTTTAACCACCGGACTAAATGTCTCATCACAATCAATACCCTGTTGTTGACTATGTCCGTTGGCAACAAGACGAGCCTTATACCTGCTTAATGAGCCATCTACATGAAACTTATGTTTGAAAATCCACATAGAACGAACAACATTAACGTTAGCTGGGCGGGGCACAAGAACCCACGTTCCATTAGTAATTAAAGCATTATATTCATCCAACATAGCTTTTTTCCAATTAGGGTCACGAAGGGCATAAGTATGAGAGCGGGGAAGAGGTGAAGTAGTCGTGACATGATAATTCATACGCTCAAGAGGTTTAAAAATACCAGCTTTAGCACGAGTGACCATGGGATGAGTAGACACGGGTTTCGGTTGAGTGGCTGGTGGAATTTGTGTATCTGGAAATTGGACAGGGTGAGTTTGAGGTAGTGGTGTAGCTTGGGCCGAATGGTGTTGAGAGGTAATTGGGCTTATAGCAATATTGGGAGATGAGGTAGCAGACGTGGGTGAGTGAGGCTGTGGGGAGTGTTGGGTCTGGTGAGGCAATGAGTTATGAGGAGGAGTTGTGGGTGAGATGGTAGGATCGCGAAGTAGGTTGTGAGAAGGCGGTATAATGGGTTGTGTAGGTGGTGGTGCAGCCGTGGGCTGGGAAGTAGCAATAGGCAAAAGAAAATCATAAGTTGGCGGTGTAGATTGCCTCTCAGTCCCGAACGGAAAGATATCCTCATCGAAACGAACATGGCGTGAGATAATGATTTTATTAGTAGACATGTCGAGACATCTATACCCACGGTGATTTGTCGGGTAACCAAGAAATATGCAACGGGTTGAGCGGGGTTTAAGTTTATGTGTAACATCAACGTGAGGATAACACAAGCATCCAAAAACACGTAGATGGTCATATGTAGGTGTTTGGTTGTATAGTTTAGTAAAGGGAATTTCATTATTGATGGCGGTAGAAGGTAGAATATTCAAAAGGTGAGCGGCCATATTAAGAGCTTCCACCCAATACGAGGGAGGTATATGAGCTTGAAAAAGCAAGGTGCGGATGAGATTATTTATAGTACGTAACATACGTTCGGACTTGCCATTTTGTTGTGACGTGCGCGGGCAAGAAAACTGAAATTGTATGCCATTTTGGTGAAAAAGTTCATGAAAGCGGGTGTTGTCATATTTACCCCCATGGTCACATTGCAGAGCCTTAATCTCAACATTAAATTGGTTATTCACATAAGCTCGAAAAGAAACAAATGCATCAAACATATCAGATTTTTTACGCAAAGGGTAGACCCAAACAAAATGCGAGAAATGATCTAAGAAAATAGCGTAATACTTTATTCCACTTTCACTCGGAATTGGGGATGTCCATAAATCTGAGTGTACTATTTCAAAAATAGACGCAACGGTTGACTCTGAACTGTAAAAAGGAAGCTTAACATGTTTACCTAATTGACAAGCATGACACAAAGTGGACAGCTTTGATTTATTACAAGAAATTAAGCGACTTGACTTTAAACGACGAAGCACATCTTCCCCGGGATGACCGAGGCGTCTGTGCCATGTAGTAGAACTAAACGAAAGCAAAGCAAACGGAGGGTGAATAGGAGGTTGTGAAGTAACCGGGTAAAGATCTCCCGTGCTATCACAACGGAGAAGAAGCCTACCGGTTTGGTAATCCTTCATAGAAAAACCATATGCGTCAAACTCAACAGAAACATCATTGTCACGGGTAAATTTACAGACAGAAATTAGATTTTTAATAATGTGTGGTGTGACAAGAATATGGTTGAGATGGAGCGATTTGGAAGGTGTGTTACACGAATCGGTTTTCAGCACAGCAAAACCGATACATCACTATTTATTTTTCATCGTGGTTCAGATATTACTTATCTATTGTTATATGTGGATGACATTATTCTCACAGCTTCTTCTACAGCTCTTCTACAACATATTATTGCTCTGCTTCATAGTGAGTTTGCTATGACAGATCTTGGCTCTCTTAATTATTTCCTTGGTATTTCTGCTCAACGATCGACGTCAGGCATGTTTTTGTCTCAGTCAAAATTTGCAGAAGAAATTCTTGAGCGAGCTCATATGCAGAATTGTAACCCGTGCAAGACCCCTGTTGATACTGAATCTAAGCTTGGTTCGGATGGGGACCCTGTCAGTGATCCTACTCTATATCGCAGTCTTGCTGGTGCGCTTCAGTATCTTACTTTTACACGACCAGATTTATCTTATGCTGTTCAGCAGGTATGTCTTTATATGCATGACCCTCGTGATCCTCACTTTACTGCTTTGAAGCGCATTCTACGTTATGTTCGTGGTACTCTTGACTATGGTCTCCAGCTTCATGTCTCATCTACCACTCAGCTTACTGCATATACTGATGCTGATTGGGCTGGTTGCCCTGTTACCCGTCGATCTACATCCGGGTATTGTGTGTTTCTTGGTGATAATCTTTTATCATGGTCTGCAAAGCGTCAAGTTACCTTGTCTCGCTCTAGTGCTGAAGCTGAATATCGTGGCGTTGCCAATGTGGTTGCTGAGACTGCCTGGATTCGTAATTTGTTGTGTGAGTTGCACACTCCATTATTTACAGCTACCCTTGTTTATTGTGATAATGTGAGTGCGGTGTATATGTCGGCGAATCCAGTTCAACATCAACGTACTAAACACATTGAGATAGATATACATTTTGTTCGTGACTTTGTTGCTAAAGGAGATGTTCGTGTTCTTCATGTGCCTTCACGTTTTCAGTATGCTGATATATTTACTAAAGGTCTACCTACTGCATTGTTTCTTGAGTTTCGCTCCAGTTTAAACGTTCGAAGACCTCCCGTTTCAACTGCGGGGGAGTGTTAGCATTGTATAAATCAAGTCAACATTCAACAATAAAAGTCAAGAGTCAATAATCATCATCCAAGTCAAGTCAAGACATTTATTAGTATTTATTAATCATTAATTTGTATTGGGCTCAAGCCCATGGTAACGATTCTAGAATGCTCTCTTATATCTTATATATAGGATAGCTGTTATCAATTGAAGGCAAGCAAATCAATTATCCTTTCAATGAAGTTTTATCAATTCTAATAATCATGCCCCGTCCAGCAACTCGGCTGACTTTCATTAGCATTTATACTACAACTAGTTTTCTCAGATTTCGACTTATGTTTTGGCGGGAATATTGCATGAATAATGGTAAACAGCGTACGTACTAAGTCAGCATGCATATCATTATTATCATTGTGTTGTTTCAACCTAAGTTTGAAATCTTCTACATTGTCATATTGTCGAGCTAAATAAACCATAAATTCTGCTAGTACTTTTTTGAAAAGAAAACCGTGCGGTTCGAGCTCGACACATACCTTCGATATCAGAGAGTAATATTCGAAATCGTCTTTTAGTTCTGACGTCAACATATCTTCGTTTGGCAATACTGTGTACGATAACTTATTTAGGCTTATCGTAAAAAAGAAAAAACACGAATTGAGAATCTTAAAGATATCTTGTTGAGGTTTTGTTTTTATAGGGTTATCAAGCGGTTACTATTTGACCGACTTAGTTTTACTTGGGGCTAAAATAGTTAACAGCCTAGCCCATTAGAGAAGTAATTATTACCACATATTTAATTAACAAATATTTAATCATTCAGGGGTGTTCATCGGTTCGGTTATCGGGTTGTTCGGTTTATTGGCTTCGGTTAGTTTTGCTAAATTATTTTCTGGGTAAAAAAAAAATTAAACCGAACCGAATTCGGATTGGATTAAACTGAACCAAATGACTGAAAACTGTACCCCATAACCAAAAACCGAACCGAATAACCCGAGTTACATTACTTTATTTATTTATTAATTCATTTATATAGATTTTTAGTATAAAAAAATTTTAGCCTTGGAATTTTTTACTATAATTATACTAGGGAAGAGTTTTAATATCCTTTTGTATATATAAATATATAGAAAATATATATTTACATGAATTCGGTATTCGGTTTAGATTACCAAAACCATAACCGAACTGAAAACCGAATATTTAATTCGGTTTGTTTTGATTTTGGCAAATTCGGTTCGGTTATTTCGGGTTCGGTTCGGTTTCGATTTTGGTATATTGACTCGGACGTTGATGATAACATGAGTTTGGGAAGAGTTTGTATTGCTACGAAGAAACACTCATTTATTGCTGATATGGTGAAAGTTATTATTAACGACATAACCTTGACGTTAACATTAAAGAAATTGGCACTTGGAGCACTAGTATTGAGAATGATCTAGATTGCCGTGACTCTTAAGGTGGTCACGACGATGATGATCGATCATGCAACATGGAAGAAGATCACAATGATGTTTTAGATGATTTCCACAAATGATGTCCAAGATGAATATAATGGGGTTAGTCTTGATGGGTCCGAGGATATTGGTAGTAAACCCCCAGGTTTTGAATCGTTTATCGAGAAGGATGCAAATCCTTTTTTAAATTCAAAAGAGGTGGAAGAAAAAAGGGGGAATATCAATACTATAAATGCAAAAAAGGTGGAGGAAAAGAGTGGTGAGTCCAATGTTAGTATCCCTCCTGGTTTTGAGAATTTTGTAGCAGTAAAAGGCGCTTCATCTTCTTCTTCTAGATCGAGATCAGCTAAGTGCTCAACATCCTTTGGTAACTTCAAATCAAAAGATAGGAAAGGATTCTCTTTTATCGATGAAATGAATATGATGATTGAAGTGGGTGGTGCGTTAGGATACAACGTTAAAGGGTGTAAGCGATCCTTAAGGAAGATGATTAATGGGATATGTGTGTCAATGGTGGATAAATGAATATTATGTCGCTCAATATCCGAGGTACTAAGAAGCAAAACGTGAGTGGGTAAAAGAGTTGTGTTTTAAACACAATATCCACTTTTTAGGCATTCAAGAGACGAAGATGACTAAGTTGGAGTTGTTCTAATTGAAATCCATGTGGGGGTAACTTCAGGTTCGACTATGCGTGTTGTATGGCTAGAGGTTGATCCGGGGGTCTAGTTACCATGTGGGATCCTAATGTTTTCATTAAAACTCAGATTTGTTGTAGTGATAACTATGTTATTGTGGAAGGCAAGTGGATGAATTCGGTTGAATACTACTATCTTATTAACGTGTATGGTCCGCAACAACCACCGGAAAAATTAAATCTTTAGGAGTCCTTTCATTTATTTCTTCAAAATCATAGAGTTTGAATGCTACTAAATTAAGTATTATTAAGTGTTTTTGGTTTGTATTTAATTGATTTGTTCAGAAAAGGAAGGACGAAGCCGCCAAAAGGGATGCTAAAGTGGAAGGGTTGAAGAGAATGTGGAAAATGATGCAGGGAAAATGGTATACCACATACACAACTTCTTAATGAGCTGCCTCCTACAGAAGAGCAGATAAAGAAAGTGAGGAAAGAGATTCTCAATGTGTCGCTTCGTGAACAGGTATTTCTTCTTAATATACAAAAACGCTCTCTTTTTCTTTTGCATCCACGCCCACTACAATGCTAAATCTCCCACTTTTTCTAATTATTATGTTATTAACAAACAATATTACCACCTACTATTTGAGTTAGACGATCTCGACAAATTTGAGTCCATGGATTTAATCCAAAAAGCTAGGATTAAATGGGACGTGGAAGGAGACGAAAACTCTAAATTATTTCATGGTATTATTAATTCCAAACGTAAATCTCAGATGATCAATGGGATTTTACATGAGGGTGAGTGGATTATAGATCCTAATGATATTAAACTTGCATTCCTAAACTTTTATAAAATAAGTTTTCATGTCATGACTCGTTGGTTATTTTTCTTCCAGTTACGGCTGGTAAGTGTTTATGTGATTCAGATCGGAACTATTTTGATTCCATGGTTTCCTTGGAGGAAATTAAAGTTTCCATTTGGGATTGTGGTAGCCAATAAAGTCCCGGGCCATGATGGCTGATGACATCAAATAACGTATATTTTATAGCATCGTTTATCCCATGTAGTTAACTCATTTTGTATAATTATTGCAAAGAATTGTCACTTAATCGTTTGTATTTGAGAATTGCAATAATTAAGGAGTACTTTATAAAGTTATGCTAAAAGGCACGCATTTTGAAGCATAAACGAAGAGTTCGAGAAAGTCTACTGATCTGACAACAAATACGTCGTATTATTCTATACCTATACGACGTATCCAAGACTTTAACGAATTAAAAGACCATTGCCTGACTTTAAAGAATACGCCCTATCTACATGAATGAAATGCCGTATATAATACTTTGATCACTAAAGAAGAACTAACTATTTTTACATCAATACGCCATATCCATAAAGAAGATACGGCGTATCCGTGCCTACTCTTCACAGATAACCACGATGGATTAAAGACCTAATACGCCGTATCCTGGAGATATCAATACTTCGTATTCTCAATATAGTAATAAAATATTCTAGAAGATATCAAACATGGTCCTTACACCCAGAAATCCCAAATACCCCGTATCCCACATCACTGGATACGACGTATCGATCAATTTCTAGACCCTATAAATAGACGATCCTAAACTCAATTTTAAGTACGCAAGTGAATTCCTAAACCACCAAGTCGACCAAGAGACGATTAAAGAGCATAGAAGATCGAAAAAGAGCCTCAAGATCATAGGAAAACTCTTGTAATCTTCGCGCAACCAAATAAGCGTTCGATTTAGGTTTCTTTATTTTAATCGTTCATATATCAAACCGTGTGTGTTTTTACAATGAATATCGACTGATACCTTTAGGTATCAGTCATGTTTATGAAGATCTAATATTTGATTTGTTTATCTTGATTGCTTAATTTATCATTGATTGCTTGATTATGTTTATCAATTTATACTTGTTTACGTGCTTAAGTATGCGACCTATCATTCAACTGGGTCTAGTCCTATATATTTAATGTGCTGTAACTTCAATGTTGTTTGGGCGTAGGCTAAGAGTCCGAGATAGCTCTCCATATTGCAATTTATATATCTAGAATCATAGGATCACAAATATTGACCTATCCTTACCTTTAGTTTAGTGAGCTTAGTTGAGCCATAAGGTGACCCTCGTATTAACGGGTACATTCTTATTCCATTGGTAAGGACTCACACAATGGACTACTAGTATATAAAGAGTCGTTAAGCAGTAAGTGGGAATAGTCTCCATGAGCTAGGGTTTAGTAAAAGCACCATTACAAATCTCCTAAGATAGATTATAATTAACAAATGCTTGCTTTATGCAGATGCGTCTAATTGTGACAGAATTAGCGTGTCTAGGTCTTAGAAAGAAGTACCGCCTAAGTCTAGGAATGATATGCCCTTCGAGATAAGTCAATCATTGCACTAATAAAAAAACCTACGTTTTATCGGATTATTCATGGTTGATACGTTTTCCTTACATTAGTTCTCAACCGCTTCTCTATCGTTTGTTTGTCTTCTTATGTGTATTTATTGCTTTACTTATCATCAAAACCTTAGGTTAGATACAAAAAACCGTGCTAGTCTCTCAGGCTGAAACCCCCCCCCCCCCTTTGCATTAGTTTTAGGTTTAACTTAGATAACTAAAATATTAATAGAACTAGGAATTAACGCTCTCGCACTTAGTGATCGACACCCTACTTACCACAAAACTCCATCTGACCGGATACACTGCCCGTTAAAGTGTTGTTTTTAGGTATAGTCGGCATAAAATAAATAGTATAACTTAAGAACATATAATACCTACGCACAACGATACATCAACGGCTTTCATTTATGTTTGTCAAGAAGTATTAAGACCTTTTACATCTCGATATTCAGACTTTCATTAATGACTTCTTCGCAACTGGTGTGTTTCCTCCTGGCTTGAATTCGTCTTTCTTTACTTTAATCTCGAAGGTTCCCAACCGTTTATATATGACGTGTTTATTTTATTGGTGTTCATTACAAGATTGTTGCTAAAATATTAGCAAATCGATTATCTAAAGTCATTGACTCGATTATTAGCCACGAGTAATCTGCTTTTATCTCGGGTCATCAAATTCTTGATGAACCTCTTATTTCTAGCAAGGTTATTGAATGGTATAAGAAACAAAAAAAGAAGATGATGTTGTTCAAAGTCAGTTTTGAAAAAGCTTTTGATTCAGTAAGCTGGCCTTTTTAGATCATCTTATGGAAAAGCTTAGGTTTAGTGTTAAATGTCATCGTTAGATCAAGGCGGTTCTTATATCTTCTAGGGCTTCTATTCTTGTTAATGGAAGTCTGATGTCAGAATTCTCTTTGAAAAGAGGGTTAAGGTAAGGTGATCCTTTATCGCCTTTCCTTTTCATTATTGTTATGGAAGGTCTTAACATCACGCTTAAAGACGGGTTGGCGGCTAATATGTTTCGTGGTGTTAAGGTTGGTTCATCTAGTTTCCATTTATCGCGCTTATTCTATGCAGACGATGTTATTATCATCCGTATTCTTAATGTGTTTGCTTCTGGTCTCAAAATTATTATTAACAAGTCCAATCTATATGGTATGGGAGTTTCTTCAAACGAAGTTGCTCGTTTGGCCGCATGATATAGATAATATCATTCGCATTGTTGGTTCTATTTTCCATCTTTAATCAAGTGGTATTGTTCCCTTGAATTCTATCCATTTTGAAGTTGGAGATGGTTCTTTAATTCTCCTTTAGAAAGACACTTGGCTTAGAGACATGCCCCTTTGTTCTCGCTACAGCCATTTAGTTCGATTGGCGAAGGATCAGAATTACCTTTTAAAGATCACTTCACAAATGGTACTTGGTCGTGGGATTGGTGTAGGCCGGTTAATGGAGGTAGAACGTATGTTGATCTTAACAATCTCCTAACAAATATCCGCTCTTTGATTATCTCTGATGGTCGAGATAGGGTTGTTTCGTCTCTTTCCACGGATGGGATTTATTTGGTAAGCGATCTTAGAAAGCATATTGATGTTTGCTTGCTTCTTAATTCTCTCCCACGCACTAGGTGGTTCAAGGTTATTTATCAAAAGGTTAACATTTATATGTGGTGTTTATTCTTGGATAGGCTACCTCATCGCCTTAACCTTTCATCTCAAGGTTTGGATATCGATTCTATTATGTACCCGTTATGTAACAATCATGTGAAATCAAATGCCCATGTTTTATTCTTGTGTTATATTGCTTGTAACGTTTGGAATCTTGTGCGAGGTTGATGTGATGCTAAATTCCTAATGTTAATATCTTGTGAAGACCGGGACACTTGGTTCCTCCATTAGCGTGATTCAAATGATACGAAAGTTTAAGTTTATGTTATTTTTTCATCTACATGTTGGGTGCTTTGGCGTTTTAGGAATAATGTCGTTTTTCATTCTCAAGTTAAGAGGAAATGCGACATCTTTGATAACATTCGTCTTTTTTCCTTTTCTTGGTTAAAGTTTAGAGGTAAAATGACTATTAGCTAGACCGATTAGCTGAAATCGCCTATGTAATTCTAGCGTCTTGCTAGTGTTTTCTTTAATAATATGCCGCCGTTTAAAAAAATATTCAAGTATAACCCGAACAATGAACACCCCTAAATCATCATAATAGAAGTTGCACGAGGCATGCAGACCCGTGCGATGAACACGGGTTGTATTTATTTGTTGATTGCGTACGGTTTATGCGTCGCGGTTGTATCTAATCGTTCATTGTGTAGTGTTTCTTTGAATTGTTAAGGTGTATGTATGATGGTGTATCTAAGTATTGTTATTGAATTTAGCGGATTGCTCCCTAAATAGGTACACCTCGCTAAACTTGTCGATAATGTAAACATCATTTGGTCCATTGCGTTCCACTTTTTAAGCCTGTTATATGCATCTATGCACCATATCTTTTATATAATAAAGGAAAACGTCAAGTGGGGAATTCATATTTCAAAAAAATAAATTATACTTTAATTAGTAATATTCCATTTATTTTATTTTATTTTATAAAAATATCCAATTTAAAAATCTTAGATATTTCGTTATTTGACAAGAACTTATAAAAATTCGTTTTTACATGTTTACTCAGAAAAAATGTGTAAAAAATTACGAGTGTAAAAAATATGACAACAAAATCATTAGAGAAAGCGGAGTCAATCCGCCAAAAGATTAAGGGTTAAAATGAAAACTTGAACAAATAAACCCACCCTTTGAAACAAACTTCTAAAGCCCAAAACAACAGTCTCCTACCACCTCACACAGTCGATAAACAAACCCGAATTTTCTGTATATTCATTTAATGGAATTGTTCCAAGATATCATCCTTTATTCCTTTTATTTATGCTTATATAATTATGACTCTTCCGATTTGTAAATTAGACCTAATTTGACTTGGGGCAATTCAAGCTACAAATAAAGCTAGGGATTTCGCTGTAAAAGAAGTAACCCAACTGCAACAACCGGAACATATACTTATTTACTCTCGATATATAAATGGTCATGTTCTTAGTTCATGATATTTAGAAAAAAAAGATTCTTGGTTGGATCCGGTCCACAAGCTAAAGTAAATCGATTTTCTTTATTCCAAAACACTAATAGGAGTGGGATTGCTTGACTTGCAAGCCAAGGCAAATATCCCTATATAAGGAACTCTTAGGGTTCATTATTGGGTGTGTGTTTTTGAGAAAACCTAAAACCTAAAACTCTCTTCCTCCTCTCCTTGTTTGTTCGACCAAACCTAAACCCACAGAGGGTTTTGGTTTCTCTCTTTTCATGTTTTGCGATCAGAAAGAAAAAAGTCCATAAGTTTTTTGGTTTTGTTTGTGATTCGACCCTCAAGAACACAAAGGGATATTCGGTTTAGTTGATTGTCAAGCTACGGGGTTTGTTTACTAATCACTACTAGTACTAGCATACATTATTGTTTGCTACAAACGTATTGTGTGTGTCGAAGTAGATAAATCTTTGTTTAGATTTTGGGTGGTTTGCATGGTATTTAATATTATACACACGCGTATATTGAAGACGGTGGTTACATTAATTGCTAAAAGATACACGTCATCAATCTCTTTGTTGATTATATTTTCTATACGTGATTATATGTTTTCCGCTGCGTACTCGTGTAGTTAAAGAAAACCATGGCTGTTTCTCTTCCACAATACGTAATTGTGTTTCAGATTATAACGCGGGCTTCACAAAATCTGTAGTCTGTTTTAAATGTGCTTCCAAACCATGGAACTCGGTCCTAATGTCAGACATGTTCAAAGAGATGCACAACAAGCACAACCATCTAAAAGACTATGTATACCCCCATCTAGAAGAGCGAAAGCTTTTCCTTAATTATTCTAGTAAAGCAACAATGTTCTACACCATCGACTGTGAATCGCTGCTTGATAATGCTCCTTGCAGCCGCTCTTTACCACAATTCGTAGCCCGTCCTCCTCAATACACGCGTATACTAACATCTTTTCATGGGCTGGTATGTTTAGGCATAAAAAAGAATCTACGTGGAGACTTTGATATTATAATGTGGAATCCTGTGACAACCGAGTATAAAAGGCTATCTAAACCATCCAATCCTGATCACATGGAATGCTACAATTGTTCTGGAAGAGGATACAGACTGTATTATTGCTCTCTGTGTGTCTTATGGTTATGATGCAACGTGAAAGATGTTAACGAAGAGGCAGATAAGAGTGTATTAGGCAAACAAAACGTTGGCAGATTCACAGGGTAATAACCGAGTTGAATATCCATCATTTGCAAGCCTTTTTCAAGAAGTAAATCTAGACAATGTTCAAAAAAGTTCCATTTCTTCAAAATTTATGATTTCTGCAGATATGTTGAGTGTGTGTGCACTGATGTTTTGATTGCAGAATCTAGACACAGAATATGCTACATATTTATAAAACTTCTCCATGATATACTAATTATCATACTTTCTAGAAAACAAATAACACCAAGTTCCGTATTTATGGAAATACAAAAATAAGAAGTCGTTACAGTAAACCATTCCTTAGACAACACACTCACTAGAACACGAGATTTTTAGATCATCCAGATGATACGATATATGTGGTGAACAATATAGTCAGGAAGCATTGAAATCTGGTGCGTTGTATTTATCGTTTTTTCTTCCATCTTCTTTTGTGACCCTAATGAAAGCGAATCTCATGAATCAAACTACTGAACAAGTAATGAAAAAACTACGCAATCACTTAAAGCTTTTAATGTAATGCCACACAGTTGCACATTATGTCAACAGTCATCATAAACATTCATACACTAAAAAATATAAATTTTATAGAATACCATACATCAATTAACCTCAACTTCAATCAATTTTCCATTACGCGTTCTTCTTTAAAACTTAACCTTGGGAGCATTTTAGTGTGCTTTTATGTCATCAAATTAAAATTTAAGCGAAAACCTTTTTAAATGGACTCGATTGAAAATTTCTGACAAATCATTATTTTCTAATGCATTTTTTACAAAAAAGGTAAATAAAAACACCATCTCCTGAAGTGCTTTATATACAAGTGTTTATTAACAAGCTAGAGAGATATAAGCAAATTAAGACAAATGTAGTATTTTCGGGAGGGTGTTGCACAAATATTTTTCAGGATGGCCATGTACATATTATTCTTTTATCACAAGTACATAATTTCACAGCATAAATTTCTTTTTTAGCTATATTAGTGGGGTTGAACGTACCAAAAAACTAGAGTTAAGTACATAGATCGTCCTTGTGGTTGTCCCAAAATTGCAACTTTCATCCCAAAAGTCCTGAAATTACACCAGTCGTCCCTGTAGTTGTCCATTTTGAGTTGACCGGTCCTTTGACCGTAACTCCATCCGAAATTTTGTTATCTTTTTCTCTCGTCATTGGTATTAATGAATCTAAAGATCGTTTAAGCTCAGGTTATTTAGACCTTTATCTAGGATAAATTAATAACAAAGGCGGAATATTCAAACATTGAATCATTGTTATTAATACAGGGTTTTTCAACATTATCTCAAACTATAATGATTACTACAAGCCCCAATTTTACCTGATCAATGGTAAGACGGTTACATCAACAGGATCAAACTAATGATCTTAGGGCTACACCACCAATGCTAGCATCTACATCTTGTGGGACGTGTAAACGCACACACAAAACACATTTTACACCTTTGGTGCACATACGCAATTTAACACATAGAAAACTATATCACTGGACCTCCTTTTATAGGATAAGGAGGTTAAGGTTTACATGGAAACTAATAAAAGATATTAAATATGTAAATCATCTAATGTTTATCTTGATATCTTTTCATCTTTGTTTTTATGTTGACCAAATCTTCATAATCTCCTACATCTTTTAGAATCTTTCAATGACAACTTTGGTCCTTCTTGTTTCATTTATTTATTGTCTTATCAACTCAAATATAATTCCCAATAATCTTCCTCTAGTTGATAATGACAAAACCAAATAAGCACGAACTTCCCTTGAAGTTATTGATGAATCTAAAAGATCTTCAAATCGTTTAAACTCAGGTTGTTTAGACCTTTATCTAGGATAATATCAATGTTCATAAGTTATAAAAACAAAGCAGAATAAGAACAAAGATATTCAACAAGGTTTACCATTCATACGTTTATATCAAGCCCCAATTCTAGAGGATCAACTCTAGAATGGTTACAATCTAACAAGGATCAAAGATCCTTGAGGCTACACCAACACTCTAGATGTCTACATCTTTTTGTGCACACACACACATACACTTTTCTGGATATCTAAAACTATGTGTCTATGATCTCTTTATATAGGAAGAGATCATGACTTACATAGGAAGATAATAAATACAATAAGGAAACTAAATCTTTTAATCTTTATCTTTATTCTTCTTGAGCATATTTTTTAGTATCTTCTCATATCTTCCATCTTTTGTAGAATATACTCAACCAGCTTAAAGAATCTCTTATTGTCAATTTAGGTCCTTTTCCTTTAAATCCTTCTTGTTTCATTCTTATATTTATTGTCTTATCAAATCTAGAATCCCAACAATCTTCCACTATTTGATGATGAAAAAAAACAAAGTCGCGTACGAACTTTATCATAAAGCTAAAAATTTTCTTGAAGTTGAGATGTGATCATCTCCCTGAATGAAACAAAAAATTTCCCTTAATCCTTTGTACCATACCACAACAAGGATCTACAAGTTACAAATCATCAAATCTTCTTCCCTTTTTTGTCAATATCAAATAGGAGACTAAAGTATGCAACTTTGATCTTCATAACTATGAACCAATATTACACTTCTAATCCAAGTATTCCAATGACCCAAATTGCCCTCCATTACGCACCTTAAGAAAAATGAACTTGAGCAGTAGAAACTTACACTAGTAGTAGTAACAAAGGCTAGCAGTAGTAAAAACCTTCACCTCAATGTAGCATATAAATGGTTAAACATTTTAACATTATGCTTTCCTGAAACCCATATGTTAACTATCTCTTGAATCTTCAATTCTGTAGGCTCTATATAATGATTACTGATAAAGAAAACTAAGTATTACCAATTTGATGCTGAAGTAGAATATCCCAAACTTGTATCTTATGTCTTGCACTATAATATAATAAAAACTCATATTCTTCTTCTTCGTTTTATGAGTAGACCTCGATCTCTTGATAAATCTGCATGCCTATACATGAGTCACTGAGCCAAGTGATAGTAAATACCTATGAGTACTACAATGTATCTCCTTACATCAGGTAAAAACTAGTTTTATCAAGTCTTCATCATAAACCGTATATAACATAACAAGTTATCTCTAAGACCAAAAGATATAATAAGAACACGCATCCGTGAAATTCCACTTCATTTTCAAATAAGCAATAAACAATCATCTTTGTAATCAATTAATCCAATAAATACGAGCCTTTAATTCAGTTAAGAACCAAAAACATTTAAACCAAAATCAATCTGATAGCTTCCCCTTAAATGAAGCATCCTTTTTAATCCGAGATCCAAACCATACGTTCTATCCGATATCGAATGTAACTAGCAGTATTAACTGCTTATCGGATAACAAAAGCAATATAAACTTGTTTTTCGAATGATAAAGGCAGTACAAACATTTTTTCAATAGTAGTACTAAAAAAATCTACAAACAGTACTAATCTTTTCTTGTCTTTCAATCTACTTCGTTAATAATCATCAAAGCTCAATTGTATCAATAAAGCTTAATATTGTTTTTAACCATTCTTAAGCCCAATATTTCTCTTCTTTTTGAGTCCAAACACATGAACAGGTATAATTTACTCTTGGCAGTTTTAATGTGAGATGGCAGCATTAATATGTTATGTGCAGCACAAAGCAATTTTCAAAGCAGCACTAATAAATCTTGATGCTCTTGAGAAATCGAACAGTATTAATAACTTCATGTTGGCAGCTTTATCACACATACTTTTAAGCCCAATAGTAGCTTTAACATAACATTTTAATACTAGCAGCAGTAAACCATTCGAGCAAACAGTATTAATATGTACTCTCACTACAGCTCAATACCATACAAACAAACAGTAGTAATGTTCTAACATGTAAGCAGATGTAAGCATCATTAATACACTTTAAACACGAGCCTTGTATGGCAGTATTAATATCCTTTCAATACTATTCTTGCGTTGGCAGCATAAATGACGTGAGGACAGTACTAATCACTACCCTTTTGCTCCTTCCTCTCATACCTTTTGTGACACCATGAATAACAAGAAAGTGTTACAAATTCCTTTTGAGCACAGTACAAGGTAAACTTTGCAAAGCATTAATCACCATAAAGCCCAAACAATCAGCTTTAAAGTGACATCCATAGCCCATCAAGTCACAAAGCATTACATCAATAACTACTTATAAACCTACATGAATTAAGGTTGTGAGTATGTTCTCTTTTTCACATCCACGAACATAGTAAGTTATAGAATAACTTTCTTCTTTAATTGAGTTAGGGTTTCGATCTTCTTTAATAACATCATGAGCAAATAACATCATCAACATACAACCTGATGTTCCATCACATCACAACGTGCATTCAAAAATCCATAAATGAATAAACACTGATCATATCTAAACACACTATCATTCAACAATATCCAAAACCCAACGAACCATAATCAATATCACCATGAAAACATTAATGGTGATTAGGGTTTTATCATCCAACCGTTAATTTCGTTTAGGGTTTTCAATAATAATTAAAGGGTTATGTTGTGGTGAGCAGAATCAACGATAAATAGAAGTAAAACTCTTCAAGCATGATGATGATCAAAATATATGTAAGCATTTAACGAACCAGATTCATCACCAAGAAACCCAATACATAATAATAATGATTAAAGATCGTATTGCATACCAATTAAAGTAGAGAGGATGATTATAATCACTGTTATATCAATTAAACTTCAAAAACCTATTTTTTTTACCACAAACGAATTCTTGAAAATTAGGGTTTATGGGTTTCTTCAAAAACTTTGTTAGATCCTAGATCAAGAGCCACGAGGCTCTGATACCAATTAATGAATCTAAAGATCATTTAAGCTCAGGTTGTTTAGACCTTTATCTAGGATAAATTAATAACAAAGGCTGAATATTCAAACATTGAATCATTGTTATTAATACAAGGTTTTTCATCATCATCTCTAACTATAATGACTACTACAGGCCCCAATCTTACATGATCAATGGTAAGACGGTTACATCAATAGGATCAAACTAATCATCTTAGGGCTACACCACCAATGCTAGCATCTACATCTTATGGGACGTGTAAACCCACACACACAACACGTTTTACACCTTTGGTGCACACACACAATTTATCACACAGAAAACTATATGCCTGGACCTCCTTTTATAGCATAAGGAGGTTAAGTTTACATAGAAACTAATAAAAGATATTAAATAAGTAAATCATCTAATGTTTATCTTGATATTTTTTCATCTTTATTTTTATGTTGACCAAATCTTCATAATCTCGTACATCTTGTAGAATCTTGTAATGATAACTTTGGTCCTTCTTGTTTCCATCTTGTTTCATTCATGTTTTATCTTATCAACTTAAATATAATTCCCAACAAGTATTTTCAGCAGATCATATGCTTCTCCATTAAATATCTACCTAACTTCTACTTAAACCAACTCTTTCACTTTTTTGTTTCATTCTTCGTCCCTCCATCTTCTCTCGCACATGTAATCCCTGAGGTTGTTCTTTATTGTCTGATCATGGTAAAGTTAAGTGTTGATTTAAATGAGCCTAAAGATAGCTCAAAGACTGATAAAGCTGCATAAAATGGTAAGAACATTGGAAGTCCGGCATCATGTTACTTATAATTATGATTATGGTATAATTGTTGTTAATATTAAGTGGTTATAATTGCAGGTCATACCCCTAAGTCACTTACATTGGAAATCTACCATGGCGGGTGGTTTACACCAATACCTAGTAGGTTTTACATTAGTGGATAGGTATCATCAGTTAATGTTGTTGATATTGATGAGTTTTGTTTACATGACCTTAAAATATGGTAGTTAAAATTGGTTATGATGTAGAAGACTTAATGTACTGCCATTTTTGATACCAAGTTTAGGCTAAGATTATGGTCTACACAGTTTGAATATTAATGCTGATGTGTTAGAGATGGCAAAGTATGTTAAGGACTATAAGATCATTTTAGTATATGTTGAACATAGAAGTAGTAATGTAGACACAAGTATATTTGTTACACCTAAGAAGGGAGTTGCAATAGCAGTTGATAATCACTTAAGAAAGGCTCCTATAGAAATTGATAGCAGTCCTGATGTGAATAGAAATTTAACACCTATGTGTCATAGGATTTTGAAAAAAGAGTGGGAACATGTTAGCTCTAAGTCATTAAGCATTGGTGAAGTACTGAAAAATTTGACTAAGAAATAGCCTTTTAGTTCTGTGGAAGAACCAATTATAGTAGAGCGTATTGAAGATCTTTTGAAGAACTTGATGACATACTAGGTGAGTATGCACACATTGAGAAACAGATAACTAGGAATAAGATCACTAGGAATGAGAGCACTGGGAATGAGATCATTGGGAAGCAGATGGCAGTTTATGTAGGTAACAGTTCTACAGTCGATGATGTGCTTGAATTAGAGTTGCTATTTAGGACAGAAAGGGTTGGTCTTGTAGGAAAGTTCAAAGAAGTAGAGGTTGATGCAGAGCCAAATGTTATCTACTAATAAACAGCATCTGTAAGGTGTTCAATAGGTAGTTAGTTGATGGCAGAGATCAACCAATCATTACTTCTTTAGAATATATTAGAGAATACTTGATAAAGAGGATTGTGGTAGTTCAGAAAGTAATAGCTAAGACTGTTGGACTACTTACTCCTTCAGTGACAAAAATGTTTAATGCTATCAAAAGAAAGGCTACTGAGTACAATGTTCAATGGAATGGAGGTTTTTTATATCAAGTAACTGAGCCTTACAAGGATCAGTATGTTGTTAACATGGATAGAAGGGTGTGTTTTTGTAGGAAGTGGGAGCTGACTAGAATACCATATAAACATGATGTGGCTGCAATATACAACATGTCTAAGAATTTAGTAGGAGCTGTATAGACTGTATTGTTACATAATAAACTCCATAAGAATAAAAAAGCTTCTAGTTCTTTACTTTAACTAATCCTTGTTGCTTCTTCCATATATTATCTTCAACATGATGTTCAAACATGGTCTTCAAAGTTAGAAGTAAGAAATTATCCATATAATTCATTGGCTCTGTCTTCTTAAATCTAGCCTTGACTATATTCCAAAGAACTTCTAAGTCTTCTCTATTAAAGTTTTTAAGCATCTTTCTAAAAGTTAAATACATTTGAGAATTACCATCTGCTTTAATAATTTGGAAAAAGCTTTTCTTCCCTTCTTTGTAGATCTTGTAGTCAATAATGCTTGGAGATTGGATAGATAAAGGTGTAGAATCAATGGTCACATCATCTCTATTGTTTGGAATGATTTCCAAACATTTCTTAAGATCTTCAGACTCTTTGTCTTCTTCTACTTTCTGCTTCTTAGAGCTTTCTTATTCTAGAGCTTCTCCTGCTCTCTTTGAACTTTATTGCTACTTTGTCTCACTTCTTTTTTCTCTTACTTCACCACCTTCTACCAGTTCTGTGTCCATATCTACAAATGTGTTTACCCTTTTTATAGCTTTGTCAAATAATTCTTGAACACTAGTAAATGACTTAGTCTTTAAGTCTTTAGGCTTCCATCCTGCTATATTTTTGAGATAGGTATACATTATACTCCTTTGTTAAGATTTTATGGGTGGTCTATTTCTCTTTTCCTCTGCTCTCTTAGCTGCAAAGTGTTTCCTCCTTTTCTCCAAGAGTAAAACAAATAGTTTAGACTTTTCTTCAATTATCAACTCTTCTTGTTCCTTTTCTTGCAGCCTTTGAGCTAATTCATAGTCAATCTCAACCTTATCCTGAATATCATTACATTGTGTAATTAAGGTAGCACTGACTTCTTATTTTTCTCTTGCTATTCTATCTTCCTCATCAAATTAAGCTTGTAGCCTTAAAGCTTCTTGTTTATCAAAGAGGACTTGATCTTTCTTCTTCATCTTCAAAGGTTCTTTAACCATGATTCCTTTACCCTTGTCCTTTGAAGAAGTTATTACTATAAATGCTTGCTCCTGCTCTTCCCGCTCTTGAATAACAAGCTCTTTAGCATTGGGTCTTGTAACAGCAATTGTAGTTATTGTAGCAGCAGTTGTAACTGTTGTAGTAGTAGTTGTAACTGTAGGTGTTGTTGTAGCCTTAGGTTTTGCATTCCTTAATACTGTAAGTGCTTGAGTTAAAGTCACTTCATCAACACTTAAGTTCACATCTTTAGCAGCAGCAACTTTAGTTTCAACAACCTTTTCACTTTGCTCTACTTTCTCACCAGCTGAAGCATCCAAATTTTTAACAAAAGCTTCATCCCCATCAAGATCATGCACTCTAAACATATCAGTATCATGAATATTCTCCAGGGTGATGTCTTCATCAGCATCAATATCATGAATTTTCCTCTCCTATTTGGATGCATCCTCCTGATCTTTCAAACTAGCTTTAGCTTCATTATCTGAGGACTTAATTCTAGCAGACAGTCCAACCTTGTATAACCTTTTAAGCCTATAAGTTCTTGACTTTTTCCTCCTATCTAGCTTCTTGACTCTCTTTTCTAGACTTGTAATCTCCTGTGCTTGAGCAGTCTTTGTAGTCTCCAAAGCAAGAACTCTATTTTGTAGATTGGTACATAAGTCCATCAATTCCTCAAGTTTCACTCTATCCTCACCACTAAGCAGTGGATCATTGAAATGTGTAGGTACTTGCTCCTCATTAACATCCTCTTTAACTACATTTGTTATTGGATTACTAGGCTGAGGTACCTTAGTATCTTGTCTTTGTTTTCTCCTAGGTTGTTTCTTCTGAGGTTATGAGGTAGATAGTTGAATAATAATAGGTGTGTGATAGGGATCAGTATGATTAGCTGAACCTTTACCTAATTCTTCTTGAGCTTGAACCATAATGGTTGGAAATAAAGGTGTTATATTGCTAGATAATCCTTTTCCAACCCTTTTTATGTTCCCAAATACCTTCTTTGTATAAGAGGGAGTAACATAAATCTAAGCATGCTTTGACATCCCCTCAACTTGTTTATCCGGAAACACTTGCACAAACCTTGGATACATCAAGAATTTACCCACACTATCTACATTCTTTACCATATTATCAAAAATATACTTGGAGAAGTTAAACTTTTGGTTGTGGCTAAGCATATTATTGCAGAGGCCATAGTGCTACTAAATTCGTTCCATGCGGTAGTCTTAGCACTTAGGCATTGCAGAATAGTATAAATCAAAAACTTCCATTGAGGAGAAAAGAAAGCTTTATAGAAAGTTAACCTTTATGTAATTTTCTCATATCTCATCCTTGTAAGTTTTTCAAAAATGGTAGCATTAGGCAGACATTCAACCCCTTCAGCATCTTCTAGTTGAAGACCTCTCCTTATTGTGGATTCAGTGATGATCACCTTCTTCCTATCCACTAGGGCTTGTAACTGTTCCTCCCCATTAACAGTTTTTGCTTTGGCAGTCACCCAAAATTGCTCAATGCACGAAGTATAAATTATAGGATTCACCGTTAGAGCATACTTGATAGTGTGTGCATTTAGAAAATTAACAATTTTCTCAAACCTATCACTTTCAGTGGGTTTCTCCAAAAACGCGACCATGTTATGTGAATCAACAAACTTTAGAGCAGCCATTGATGTTGGGTTTTGATGATTAACGATAAAATTGAGTTAGGGTTTATGATTAGAGAGTATATGAAAGATTTAAATTGATTAAGTGATTGAATGAAACCTTGAATCAAAGTATTTATGAAATCACCCTCAACAGCATTAACTTGAACTGGCAGTAGTAAGTTATGTCTAACAGCATTAACTTTTATTAGCAGTAGTAACCCAATAGTAGTAAATGATGCCTAGCAGCATTAACTTTCATGAGCAGTAGTAAGTTATCCCTAGCAGCATTAACTTATACAAGCAATAATAAGTTTATGCCGAACAGTATTAAATTTGAGTTACTAGTATTAACTCCAATTCTTTTCCAAACACTCTGTCTCTCTTTCTGTTTTTCAACTCACTATTTCTCTTAATTCTTTTACTCACCAAACACTCTATCGGTTTTTATTTCACACAGCTCTCTTAATATTTTTATTCTCACTAATTCTGTCAATTCTTTTTGCTTATATTTCTCTCTGTCTGTTTTTGCTTTCTTTCAATTCTTTTTCTCACTAAATCACTCTATCTATTTTTCTTTCACACATCTCTTTTTCTGTTTTTAAGCTCACCAAATTCTCTAACTTCTCACAATATTAATTATACCAATAGTAGTAAGTATAACTAACAACATTAACTTAGCAGTATTAAGTATAACTAGCAGCACTAATTATACTTAATAGCAAAAACATTTAGTGGCATGAATAATAGTACTAATTCATTCAGGATTCTACAAAGTCATAAAGAGATAAAAAAAATTTAGAGATTCAACAATCCAATACTAGCAATCAAATATTGAAACCTACTTACATCAAAGGCTTTTGTAAGCAGATCTGCAACATTCTTGTTAGTATGAATTTTAACCATTTGAATCAACTTCTTATCATTGTAATCTCTAATAAAGTGATGTCTAATCTCTATATGCTTTGTTTTTTCATGAAAAATAGGATTTTTAATTATGCAAATAGTAATGTTATTTTTAATAAAGATTTTGGCATTTAAGAAGTTGTACCCACAATCAAGCAATTGGTTTTGAATCCATAGCAACTTGAAGCAGCTACATACTTAGCCTTTGTTGTGAAATTAGTAACCACAGTCTGCTTCTTGCATTTCTAAGATATCAATCTACACCCAAGAAATTGACAACATCCTGTTGTGGATTTCCTATCTAAACTTGCTCCAGCATAATCACTATTAGTGTATGCTACCAAATCAAAAGGTGAATCTTTTGGATACCAAAGGTCTAATTTAGGCTGACCTTTTAAATATCTAAAAATTCTTTTTATAGCATGAAGATGTGACACTTTTGGGTTGACTTTGTATCTTGCACAGGCACATACTCTAAACATAATATCAGGTCTTGAAGAAGTAAGGTACATCAATGAACCAATCATTGATCTATATAAATGAATATCTACTTCTTCACCATCTTCATCCTTGAGCAAAGGCTTTTGTGTTTCCATGGGTGTGCTTGCTGTCTTGACATCAGTAAAACCAAATTTTTTCAAAATCTCAGTCACATACTTGTTTTGACTGATAAAAATACCATCCTCCTTCTGCTTTAATTGCAATCTTAAGAAGAATATGAGTTCACCCATAGAACTTATCTAAAACTTCTTATGCATCATTTTCTCAAACTCAGTGCATAGTGATTTCTTTGTAGAGCCAAAAATGATATCATCTACATATACTTGTAGTAACAGAATATCACTTTTATCTCTTTTGATAAACAAAGTCTTGTCAATTGTCCCTCATTAAAACCCATTGTCCAACAAATATATTGATAAGGTTTTATATCATGCTCTAGGAGCTTGATGTAGTCCATAAAGTGCCTTTTCTGCTGTATATACTCTATCAGGGACGTTTGGATCTTCAAATCCTGGTGGTTGACAAACATAGACTTCCTCTTCAATTTTACCATAAAGAAAAGCACTCTTGACATCCATCTGGTACACCACAAAGTCTTTAAATGAGGCATAGGCTAAAAATAGCCTAATTGCTTCAATTCTTGCAACAGGGGCAAAGACTTCATCATAGTCAATCCCTTCTTCTTGTGTATACCCTTGAGCAACCAATCTTGCTTTATTTTTAATCATAATTCCTCTTTCATCCTTTTTATTTTTGAAGACCCATTTAGTACCAATGGCCCTTTTTCTTTTTGGTAAATCCACCAAGGTCCAAACTTCTTATAATTTGAATTGTAAAAGCTCTTCCTGTATAGCTTCTATTTAGCTTGGATCCTTTAGTGCTTGAACTACCTTTTTGGGTTCTTCTTGTGATAAAAAGCAAGGAAAGAAGCAATTTTGAAAGTCTTTATGGTTTGTTCTTTGCTGTACATAACTAAACAAACCATGCTCATTCAATTTTTTTGTATGTTCATTCAATTTTTTTGTCATTCTTCTTGTTTGAGGTGCTGAATTTATGTCTTTAATAATCTATTCAACTGGATGATCCTTATGTATTCTTGTAGTTGGAATAGGACTGAAAGGCATAAATGTATCCAAATTGTACATGTCAGCCTCTGCACCAACATCTTCATTATCATCTGAATAGACAATATCTTCCAATTTAGGCATATTTGAATCATGTGGAAATTCAATGCTTATTTTTGCACCAACAGCATTAACTTCATTTATGCTAGAAGCATTAACATTGTTAGTGTTTTTATCACAATCTTGCTTCTCTTAATTATTGAATTCATTGTCTTTTCTTGGATCACCACCATTTTTTCCTAGTTCTTCAGTAACCTTCTTTTCACCATCTCCTGAAGGTTTGAATCTAGCATCAGGAGAACTCTTTGTATTTTGAGAGAATGTTAGATCAGTAGTCCGTAATGGTAGTAGTATGTAATCTTTTCCAATTACTATCTCCATTCTAGCTTTACCTGCATCATTACATGCTTTTGTACCTGTATTACCATATGACTGATTTCCTGCAATAATTGGCTTATAATTCATTAACTTTGTTAGTACATCAATATCAAAAAGCCAATTTGGTCCACTTTCAGCAATATTAGGTGTATTCTTACTAAATTATACATGCAGGTTTTCTTCCACTATCCTAGTTCTACTGTTGAATACTCTGAATGCTTTGCTATTGGTAGAATATCCTACAAAGAACCCATCATCAGCCTTTCTATTAAATTTACCTAGGTGATCTATGATATTAAGGATTATAACAAGACACCGAAATGGTCTCATGAAGCTTAAAGCAGGTTTTCTACCTAGAAAAAGTTCATAAGGGGTCTTGTTGTAAGGCTTGATAACTAATACCCTATTTTAGACATAACAAGCCATATTAATTGCTTCAGCCCAAAAAGTTGTTGGCAATTTTGAATCAGCTAGCATAGTCCTACCAGCCTCTATTAGTGTTCTATTTTTCCTTTATGCTACTCGATTTTGTTGTGGAGTCCTAGCAACACTAAATTCCCTCTTAATACCCTTCATTTCACAAAACTGATTCATGACCCTATTCTTGATTTTAGTCCCATTGTCACATCGAATCACTTTTAAGGTCTATTAGATTTTCTATGCCTGTTATAAATGTTTTAAGAATTTCACTAGTTTCATCCTTAGTGGCTAAAAAGAAAAACCAACTAAACCTACTAAAATCATCTGTGACAACTAAGCAGTACATCTTTTTCATTAAACTCTTTATAAATGTTAGGCCAAACAAATCTATATGCAACATTTGTAATGGTTGGCTGATTGAACTAACTGTTTTGGACTTACAAAAAGCTCTATGTTGCTTTCCCTTTTGACAAGCAACACAGGTTTGATCATTTTTAAAAAGTTTTAAAGGTAAACCTCTTACAAGATTTCCCTTAACCAGTTTATTCATTGTTTTGAAATTTATATGTCTAAGCCTCATATGCCAAAGTTTAGATTCATCATATGTGGCTTTTGCAAAAAGACAAGTTAGACCTCTTTTAGGAACAATATTCTTTAAATTAACACTATACATATTTTCCTTTCTAGGAACTTTAAGTAAAACATGACTTTTATCAGTTAACTTAAAGTTTGGAGATAAAATAATACATTCAGTGTCATTGAAGAGAACACTATTCTTTTTGTCACACATTTATGAGACACTAAAGAGGTTAAACTTTAAATCTCTTACCAAATAGACATTTTCAAAATCTAAATTACCAGTTCTGATTGTACCTCTGCTTGTGATTTTCTCTCCTTTGGGGTTACCTTCAAAGGTAACATATCCTCCATCAATTTCCTCAAAGTCAGTAAGATAGGACATGTTCCCTATGATGTGCCTTAAGCATCCACTATCAATCACACATTTTTCCTCTAAATCTTGTTATGGATTGCCCTGCACATAAGTTAAGAAAGTCAGTCTCTTTTGGGGACCCAAGCCATCACTGACTTGGATCTGCCTTGTGCATCAATATAATCAAATCTTTTAAAGGACATTAATGCACCATTGTTTCTGGAGACTTGGTCTATAACTTTGTGCTTTGGTCTCCAAACCCAACATGCTAAGGCCTTAACAACATTTCCCTTGTTTCCTTTAACAACACTAAGAACTGCTTTTGGCCTAGCAGTATTAACCCTTGTTCCGTTAACAGTATTAACCTTTTTAGTGAAATTACTGTTATTAGCTACTGTTAATTTGTTAAAAGGCATTCTTGTAGTTGAATATTCATTATTAATAACATTTTTCATGGGTCCTGCATTATTCACTGTTGTTCTTGGTTAAACAGTATTAACTGGTCTAGCAGTATTAAGTGTAATTAGGCCAGACCTAGTTAAGACTGTTTTTGGAACCATGTTCCTTTTTGGACTAGGGTGAGTTAATTTAGAGAAATTCTGTTTGTTCACCCTTTGAACATTGGTCTAAACTGGTTTTGCAAATCTTCCATTATTATACCAGTTATTGCAATCAATCTTCAAATGATCAAAACTACCACACACATGACAAGCTTTGTTGAACATCTCAAAGTCACTCCCTAATTTTTGAGACATTTAATGGTTCTAGTTTCTCTTGTTTCCCCTAGGAATTATGTATGTGTCTTGCCTAATTTGTTCAATAGGTTTCCTATTTGTTTTAGGTTTAACAAACTCAATTTTAGTAAAATTAGGCTTAACTGTTTGAAACTTAGGCTCATCTTCTTCCTCACTTTCAGACACCTAATCCTTAATAATTGGGGCTCCATTTTCTTTCTTAAGCAGTCTTAGGTTCATTAGACTCAACAGTATGCTTTTCAACTACAAACTTACTAACAGACTCATTTACATCAACAAAATAATCTAGACTAGGATAAACTAAATCAAGTTTTGGTGGCATAAAATTTACAGTATAAGGAGGTAGGACAGCATTATACCCTAATCCTGTTTTACACTTATCCATTATCTAACTGTCTAGAAGTTTACTTAGGCTTTTTGATGAATTTTCAAATTTTTGTATTGTAAGTTGAACCTCATGCTTTTCTTTTGTAGCCAACTCTAACTTCTTTTTAATCTCTGTAATATCTAAATCTCTTAAATAGATTTCACGTTTTAAGATTTTTATATCTTCCTCATACACAGACTCATTTTTCTTAAAGACTAACAGTCTAACTTCTACAAATTTTAACCAGTTTTATAAGAGACAACACTTATCCTAGCTGTTCTTAAGTCTTTAACTAATTGTTTATTTTGTTCTTTTAGATCTTTTACATATTCTAAACAAGATGAACAACAATTTAAGTCATTAGATACCTTAGAGTTTGTAGAAGAACTTGAACTTGAAGAATAATCCTTGAGAGCAAAATTGGTTGGACCTTCTTTTGGTTGGTCACTTAAATTATAGCCAAAGTCATCACATTGAGACACTAAGGAATTTGAGGTAGTTTCCTCAACTAGCACTGTCCTTCTGGTAGGCTCCTTGTTCTTGCTGTCTTGATTCTTGGGTGCCCTGCACTCCCTTGCAAAATTTCCTCTCTTGTGTCAATTAAAACACTCCACCTTGTACTTGTCAAACCCAATTCTTTCTTTGTTGGCCATGTCCAGCTTCCTTTCAGTATTCTTCAGGAATCTTCTTACCCTCATAGTCAGCATAGCAATGTTCTACCTCAAGTCTATTTCTTCTAGATCATCATGATGGATTTGTTGTAGATATTCATTATCAAGCTATGGAATACTTGGTTGACTAGCAAAGAAGGAATAAATCACAGCATCACTCAAATTTTCAATAGTTGTTGAGCTATCAGCAGCACCCTGAGGTGCTAGCAGTATTAACACCCTAAGCAGTATTAACTGCTCTAGTTGCACTATTAGCGCTGCTAGAGGTTAGAAAGGCTACATTGTGTGAGTTTGTAGTTGAGCTAGATGTCCCCTTGACCTCTGATTCATAAGCGTTCAGGTTGTTGAAGCAGTCATCCAAACTCAATGTCTTAATCTCTGGTTTGTTCCTCCACACAATAGTATGCATAGTCAATTCTTGTGACAAACTTCTCAAGAACTTCTAATTGATGTCTTTTTAAGGGATAACTTCACCATGAATATCCAGTTGACTAATTAGATTTTGACGCCTTTTATAGGTTTGCTCAATCACTTCTGTGATGGATGCAGCAAAGTTTTCATATTGTTGCTTCAAAAGATTTTTCTGAGTTTTCTTTATAGCAGTATTACCTCCAAATCTGTTCTCAATAGCCTGCATCAGTGTCTTAGCATCCTTGTATTAGTTGAACTTTAACTAATGCTCATTAGGTAAGGATATCAACAAAGTGATTCTAGCCTTCAACTCTGCCCTTCTTTATGCCTTTTCTTCAACACTTGTAGGAGGGATAAGAATTTCCTTACCGTCAATAATTTTTGTTACTATGGGTGCATTACCATTCTCTATGATCTCCTATAGAGTGTAATCAATGCACCGTAGGTACTGCTCCATCCTCATTTTCTAGAGATCATACTTACCAGGTTGGAGTATAGGTAGCTTGATGGTTTGAGTAGATTGAGAATCCATTGCTTCTTAAAGAAGTAGATATTGTGTGTAGTAAAGTTTCTTCTTGTTCAAAGCTTCTCACAAGCTCTGATACCACTTGTTGATCCCAGTTAACTTCTAATGATCAAATTCCTTAAGCTTGTTTAAGGTTTAGTTATGCTAGATAAATTTAACACAACTTAGTTAAGAAACTTTGTTTGATAATACTAAAGATTATGTAGAATCTAATCTTCAATATAAGAAGAACTCTTAATAAAACAGTAACACAATGAACATAAATCAACAATAAAAGCTCCAATATTATTATTACAAATAATACGAATACTCTTTCTAGTATTAGGGTTACAAAACCTTGAAGCTACGAATAGATTGATAAAACAATGAAAAAGATATCTAGATCTATACCCTAGGACCTCCTTTTATACACCAAGGAGTCCTGGTTGATTTATAATATATTCCTAACTTTTAAATTATTCTTAAATATCTATTTTATAAATAATTCATACTTATCCCGTATGTAATCTTGATCTTCAAGCAATCTTTATCTTTTGTCATTATCGATTCTCAGTAGTCTTAATCTTTCAGCAGTTGTAACTCAGCAGCATTAACTCTGAACACTAGCAGCAATAACTTATACACCAGCAGCATTAACTAAGTACAAGCAGTAGTAACTACTTAGAATATTTTTCTCCATTCTTCATCAGTAGTACTAACTTTACTCTAGCAGTACTAACTTTATTCTAGCAGTAGTAACATATACTAGCAGTACTAAGTTAGACTAGCAGTATTAAGTTACACTAGCCGTAGTAATATACTTTAGCAGTAGTAACTAACACTACTAACTACTTAGTATATTTTTTCACTAAGATTACTAAACAGCACTAAGTTACACTAACAGTAGTAACTCTAACCTTAGCAGTATTAATTCCAACATCATCATGAAGTCTTTTAATCCCATCATCAATGCATGAATTACCTTTTTGGGTTCTTTTTGTGGTAAAAAGCAAGAAAACAAGCAATTTTAAAGGTCTTTATGGTTTATCATTTGTTGAATAGTACTAGCAAACCCGTGTTCCTCTAAATTCTTTGTCATTCTTCTTGTTTGAGGTGCTGAATTCAAGTCTCCAATAACTTGTTCAACTGGATGATCTTTGTGTATTCTTGTAGTTAGAATAGGACTGACAAGCATAAATGTATCCAAATTATTCATGTCAGCATCTGCACCAACATCTTCATCATTATCTAAATAGACAATATCTTTCAGAGCAGGCATATTTGGATCATCTGGAAATTCAATGCTTGTTTTTCTACTAACAGCATTAACTTCATTTGTGCTAGCAGCATTAATATTGTTAGTGCTGTTATCACTATATTCCTTCTCTTGATCATTGAATTTACTATCTTTTCTTAGATCACCACCTTCTTTTCCTTGTTCTTCAATAACCTTCTTTTCATCATCTCCTAAAGGTTTAAATCCAACATTAGGATAACTCTTTGAACTTTGAGGGAATGGTGGATCAGTAGTCCACAATGGTAGTAATATATAATCTTTTGTAGGTACTATCTCCTGTCTAGCTTTACCTGCATCATCAAATGCTTTTGTACCTGCATTACCATTAGACTAATTTCCTGCAACAACTGGCTTATAATTCATTGACTTTGTTAGTGCATCAATATCAAAAAGCTAATTTGGTCTACTTCTTGTAATATTAGGTGTATTCTCACTAAACTAAACATGCAGGTTCTCTTCAACTATCCTAGTTCTACTGTTGAATACTCTAAACGCTTTACTATTGATTGAGTACCCAACAAAGAATCCTTCATTAGCCTTACCATTAAACTTGCCTAAGTGATCTATGGTATTAAGAATTGTAACAGGACACCCAAATGGTTTCATAAAGCTTAAAGCTAGTTTTCTACCAAGAAAAAGTTCATATGGGGTCTTGTTATAAAGTTAGTTACTAATACCCTATTTTGCACATAGCAAGTAGTATTAACTACTTTAGCCTAAAAAATAGTAGGTAGCTTAGAATTAGCTAGCATTGTCCTAGCAGCCTCAATTAGTGTTCTATTTTTCCTCTCAGCTACTCCATTTTGTTAAGGAGTTCTAGCTACACTAAATTCTCTCTTAATACCTTTTTTCTTACAAAACTGATTCATTTCCTTATTCTTAAACTCAGTTCTATTGTCACACCTAATTACCTTAACCTTTTGATCTATTAGATTTTCTACTCTAGTTATAAAGGACTTAAGAATGCCACTTGTCTCATCCTTAATGGCTAGAAAGAAAACCTAACTAAATTTACTATAATCATCTATGACAACTAGGCAATACATCTTTTTCATTAAGCTTTTTACAAATGTTGGACCAAACAAATCCATGTGCAACATATGTAAAGGTTGGCTGATTTAACTTACTGTTTTAGACTTACAAGAAGCTCTATGTTGCTTTCCCTTTTGACAAGCAACATAGGTTTGAACATTTTCAAAAAGTTTGAAAGGTAAACCTCTTACAAGATTTCTCTTTACCAATTTATTCATAGGTTTGAAATTTATATGTCCAAGCCTTTTATGCCAAAGTTTAGATTTATCGGATGTGACTTTTGCAAAAAGCCAAGTTAGACCTCCTTTAGGAATAATATTCTTTAAATCAACACTATACATATTGTTCTTTCTAGGAACTTTAAGTAAAACATGACTTTCATCAGTTAACTTAAAGTTTGGAGATAAAACAATACATTCAGTGTCATTAAAGAGAACACTATTATTTTTGTCACACATTTGTGAGATACTAAAGAGGTTAAACTTTAACTCTCTTACAAAATACACATTCTCAAAATCTAAATTACTAGTTTTAAGGGTACATTTTCTTATGATTTCCCCTCCTTTGGGGTTTCCTCCAAAAGCAACATATCCTCCATCTATCTCTTCATAGTTTGTAAGATAGGACATGTTCCCTGTCATGTGCCTTGAGCATCTACTATCAATCACTCTTTGATCCTGTAAATCAATTTATGGATTTCCCTTCACATTAGATAAAAAAATTAGTTTCTCTTTAGGACCTAAGCTATCACTGACTTGGATCTGCCCTGTGCATCAATATAATCAAAATTATTTAGGGTGATTAATGCACTGTTGTGTTTAGAAACATGGTCTAAAAATTTAGTCATTAGTTTCTAAACCTAACAAGCTAAGGCCTTAACAACATTAAAATTATTTCCCTTAACAACATTAACTACTGCTTTTGGCATAGCAGTGTTAACTTTTGGCCTTGCAGTATTAACATTTTTATTCCTAATAGTATTAACTCATTGATTAAAACTACTATTTTTAAATGCTATTTTCTTGTGAATAGGCCTCTTAACAGTTGAATGTGTTGTTTTAAAAAGATATGGCATTGGTCTAGCAACATTCACTGTTGTTTCTGAGTGAGCAGTATTAACTTGTTTAGCAGTATTAACTGATACTGTTGTTTTTAAAGTATTTTATCTAGGAGTATTAATTGATACTAAGCCAGACTTCATTAGTACTGCCCTTGGAACCATGTTTTTTTTAGCATAGGGGTAAGTCTTTTTAGCATAATTCTCATAATTCACCCTATTAGTATTGTTCCAAATAGGTTCTGTATTTTGAAACTGTTTTTGATTTACCCTTTTACAATCTACTTGTAAGTGATCAAAACTTCCACATACATAACAGGCTTTGTTAAACATCTCAAAACTAGGTCCTAATCTTTGAGACATCATATTGTTCTAGTTTATTTGATTGCCTCTAGGAGTATGAGTGTTTTGCCTATTTTGCCCACCTTGTTTAACAGTTGTTTTCCTAGGAGATTTTACTTACTCTTTAGATTTAACAAACTCGATTTTATCAAAACTAGACTTTACTATTTTCTTTTTAATCTTAGCCTGAGGCACATCCTCCTCCTCACTATCAGACACCCAATCCTCAATAATTGGAGCACCATTATTCTTCCTAACTACTTTATGCTTTGATTCACTAGTCTTAGCTTCACTATTCTCAATTACAGGCTTCTTAATTGTAGGTTCACTAACTATCAGCTCATTCACAAACTCTTCTAGACCATAAAATGACAAATCAGGTTTTAGAGGCATAAAGTTTCCTGTATAGGGAGGTGGAACAACATTATACCCTAAACCTATTTTGCACTTATCAACTATCTGACAGTCTAATAGTTTGCTTAAACTGTTAGATGAATTCTTAAAATTTTCTACTATTAGCTGAATTTCACCTTTTTGTTTTTGAGCCAGTTCTAACTTCCTCCTAAGCTCTATAATGGATACTTCTCTTAAATGAATCTCACATTTTAAGACCTTGATATCTTCCTCATAAACAGACTCATTTTTCTTATAAACTAGAAGTCTTGCTTCTATAGACTCTAAAGCTGTTTTGTAAGCAATAGCATCTAACTTAGATGTCCTTAAGTCTTTTAATAGTTGTTCATTTTTTTCTTTAAGAATTTTAACATTTTCCAAACAAGATGTTAAACAGTTTGAGTCAGTAGATACCTCAGAGTTAGAACTTGTAGAAGAGTAATCCATGAGTGAAAAGTTAGTTGGACCTTCATCTGCTTGATCACTCCAATCATAACCAGAACCATCACAAGAAACCAAAGCATTAGAAGTATTTGTCTTCATTGGCATAACCCTTCTTGTGTTCTCCTAATTCTTATTTTCTTGGTTCCTTGGATCCCTACACTCCTTTGCAAAATGTCCCCTTTTATAGCAGTTGTAACACTCTACCTTGGACTTATCAAACCTAATGGTCTCATTACTATTCACAGTCAACTTCCTTCCAGTGTTCTTTAAGAACCTTCTTGCCCTCATTGTTAGTATAGCCATCTGCCACCTTAAATCCATCTCTTTTAAATCATCAAAATGAATTTGTTGCAAGTCCTCATTGTCAAGTTATGGATTGTTTACTTGACTTGCAAAGAAAGCACAGATGACAACATTACTCAAATTGTCAATTGTTGTTGAGTTTACATCAGTAGCTTGAGTGCTAGTAGTTGTAGCACCATGAGCAGTATCAACTACTCCATTTGTACTACTGGTGCTATTTGAGGATACAAAGGCTATGTTTTGTGTGTTTGTGCTTGTGATTGATGTCCCTTTGACCTCTGGTTCATCATGAATTTCCAACTGACTGATAAGCTTTTTAAGCCTATCAAAGGTTTGATCTAACACCTCTGAGCTAGATGCAGTAAAATTTTCATACTGCTGCTTTAGAAGATTCCTATGAGTCTTTTTAGTAGCAGCATTCCCTCCAAACCTCTTCTCAACAGACTACAGTAATGACTTAGCATCTTTGATGGAGTTAAACTTCAATTGATGTTCATTATGGATGCCCATCAATAAAGTACTTCTTGCCTTCAACTCAAACCTCCTTTGTGCCTTTTCTTTAGCAGTTGTAGGAGCAATTATAGTCTCAACACCTTTAACAACTTTTGTTATTGGAGGTGCATTACCATTCTCTATAACTTCCCATAGAGAATAATCAACCATCTGGATGTACTATTCCATCCTCATCCCCCAAAGCTCATACTCACCTGGTTTGAGCATAGGTACTTTTGATGCAGCCACCATATGTGTTGGGTTTTGATCCATCTCTTTGTAACAAACAGACTTTGTGTGTAAAAGTAGTTTCTTCTTATTTAAAGCTTCTCAAAAGCTCTGATACCACTTGTTGATCCCACTTGAATAGATCTTATATTCCTTAGCTTGTGTAAGGTTTAGTTATGCAAGATAAATCTTACACAACTATGGTAGAAACTTTGTAAAATATATCAAAGATTATGTGGAATCTAATCTTTGATCAATAAGAAGAATATGCAATAGAATAGTAATTCTAATGAACATACATATTAATAAACAAAGCTTCAATATATTAATACGAATACTCTAACTAGTATTAGGGTTACAAAACCTTGAGGCTATAACAATTCTATGAATGACTCATTTTTGGTACATTTGATACCTAGAACTCTATGCCCCAGGACCTCCTTTTATACACCAAGGAGTCTTAGTTGATTTACAATATATTCCTAAAACTTAGATTATTCTCAAAGATCTATTCTATAAATAACAATCCTTATCTCATAAGTAATCTTGATCTTTAAGCAATCTTTATCTTTTAGCAGTTGTAATCTTTCAGCAGTTGTAACTTTGTACTAGCAACATTAACTCTGAACACCAGCATTAGAAACTTATACACAAGCAGCATTAACTGTGTACAAGCAGTAATAACTACTTAGAATATTTTCTTCAATCTTCACCAGCAGTACTAACTTTACTCTAGCAGTACTAACTTTTACTCTAGCAGTATTAACTTTTACTAGCAGTACTAAGTTACACTAGCAGTACTAACTACTTAGCATATTTTTCATTAAGATTACTAAACAATACTAAGTTTTTCTTAGTAGCAGTAACTCTAACCATAGCAACAGTAATTCTAAGATCATCATGAAGTCTTTTAATCCTTGGTTGGGGGTGGGGTGGGGGGGGGGGCGGGGGGAGCGCGGGGGAGGGGGGGGGGGGGGGAGGTGATTGTGAGGTGGGGGGGGGGAGGGGGGGGGTGGATGGGAGGGGGGGGGGAGGGGGGAGGGGGTCGGGCGGGGGGGGGGGGGGGGGGCTGGGGGGGGGGGGGGAGTGTGTGGGAGAGTGGGAGGTGTGTTGCAGGGAGTGGGGAGTCTGGCGGTGGGGGGCGTGGGGGGGAGCGGGTCGGGGGGGGGGGCGTGGTGGGAGGGGGTGGTGAGTGGGGGGTAGGGGGGGGAGGGGGGGGTGGGGGGGCGGGGGGGGTGGTGTGTGGGTGGGGGTGGGGGACGATGGGGGGGGGGGGGGTGGGGGGTGGGTGTGGGCGTGGAAGGAGGTGTGGGGGGGGGGGGGGGGAGAGGGTCTGTAGGGCGTAGGTGGGAGGTGGGCGGGGGGGGGGCGGAGGGGGGGGGTAAGGGTCGGGTGAGGAGGACGGGGGGGTCGGGGGGGGGGGTGGCGGTTGGGGGGGGTTGGGTGGGGGGCGGGAGTGGGGGGGAAGTTGGGGGGGGGATAGGGAAGGGGGGGGGAGGTCGGGTGGGAAGGGTGTGGGGGGGTAGTACGGTGGGGGGGTGGGGGGAGGGGGATGGGGGGGGGTGAGGAGGGCGGCGGGGGTGGGTATGGGGGGTAGTGTTACGGGGGTAGGGGGGGGTGTGGGTCGTGGGTTGGGGTGGGGGGGGGGGTGGGGGGGAGTGGGGGTGTCGGCGTTGGGGGGGAGGGGGGGGGTGGGGGGGTGGGAGGTGGGGGGGGGGCGGGTGGGTGTGGTGGTGGGGGGGGTGGGGGGAGAGGTGGGGGGTGGGGTGGGGGGGAGGGTGGTGCGTGGGGAGGTGGGGGGGGGCTGTCGGGGAGGTGGGGGGGTTGGGGTTTTTGAGGGGAGGGGGGGCGGGGAGCGGGGGGCGGGGGGGGGGAGGAGGGCGGGGGAGTGGGTGGAGGGGGGGGAGGGGGGGTAGGGTGTGGAGGGTGGTGGGTGGGTGGTGGGGGGGAGAAGGTGGGGGGAGGGGGGTGGCAGGGGAGGGCACGTTGGGGGGGGGGGAGTTGGGGGGGGGGGGAGTGGAAGGGGGGGGGGAGGGGGGGGTGGGGGGGGGAGCGGGGGGGGGGGGTGGTGGCGGGGGGCGGGGGGGGGGGGTGGGGGCGGACGGGGCGGTGGTGTGGGGGGGGGGTGTGGATGGGGGAGGGTGGAGACTGGGGGTGGGAGGGGTCAGGGGGGGGGTGGGGGGTGCTGTATGGGGGAGGGGGGTGAAGTGGGGGGAGAAGGGGGGGAAGGGGGGGGGTAGTGGGGGGGGGTGGTGGGTGGGGGTGGGGGGGGTGGGGTGGGAGGGCGGTGGACGGGGGGGGGGGGTGGGGATGTTTGAGGGAGTGGGGCGGGGGGTGGGGGGGGCGTGGGGGTGCTGGGGGGGGGGCGGGGGGGAGGGGGGGGGGGGGGGGGGGGGTGGGGGGCGGGGGGGCGGTAGGGGCAGGGGGTGGGTGAGTAGGGGGGGGGGGGGGTGGGGGGGTTGGTGTGTGTGCGTAGAGGGGATGGGGAGGAGTGGAAAGGGGGGGGGTGGGGTGGGGCGGGAGGGATTGGTGGGAGGGGGGGGGTAGGGGGGGGGAGGGGGGGGGCGGGGGATGGTGCGGGGGGGGGGATGGAGGGGGGGGGGGGTGGTGGTGGGGGGGTGGGGGGGGGGGTGGGGGGGGGGGGGGTGGGGGGGGGTGATGGGGAGTGGGGTGGGAGGTGGGGTGGGGGGGGGGATGATGAGGTTCGGAAGGGGTATGGGGAGTGTTGTTGGGTGAGGGGGGGGGGGAGGCGGGGGTGGTTGGGGTTGGCTGTGCGGTGGGGGGGGACGGGAGGGTGCGGTCGGAGGTGGGGGGAGGGGAAGGGGGGTAAGGGCTGGGAGGGGGTGGGGGTGGGGGGGGGGTTCTCGGGGGGGAGTGGGGGGTGGGGAGGGGGGGGAGGTTGGTGGGGGTGAGGGGGGGAGGTGGTGGTGGTGGTGGGGGGGGGGGGGGGGGGGGGGGGGGGTTGAGGGTAGGGGGGAGTGGTGGGTGGGTGGAGGAGCGGGGGTGGGGGAGAGGGGGGGGGGGTTGAAGGGGAGGGGGGGGGGGCGGAGTATAGCGGGTGACGGTGGGTGGGAGCAGGGGGGTGGTGAGGGGTAGGCTGGTGGGGCTCGCGGGGGGGGGGTGGTCGGGGCGTGTTTGGGGTTGGGGAGGGGGAGGGTGGGGAGGGGGGGTAGGTCGCGGCGGGGGTGCTGCGACAGCAGAGGTGGGGTGGGTGTTGATGAGGGAAAGAGGGGTGGAGGGTGGATGGGGGAGGTCGGTGGGGGGAGGGGGGGGAAGGGTTCGGGGCATGGTCGGGGGGGCTGCGCGCGTTAGAGGGAGTGGGCTGGGGGGGGGGGTGTGGGGGGGGGGTTGGGGCGTTGGGGGGCGAGAAATTGGAGCGTTGGGGGTGGGTAGGGGCTTGGAATGGGATGGAGGGTAGCGGGTTTGGATGGGGTGCGGGGTGGGGTGTGGGGGCGGGGGGGAGAGGGGTGGGGGGGGGCGGGGTGATGTTTGTGGGTGGGTGGATATGGTGAGTTGTGTTGTGGCAGTGGGAGAGGGTTGGGGGGGGTGGTGGGGTTGGGGGGCGGGGGTTGAGAGTAGCGGGGGGGCGGGAAGGGGGGGGAGGGTTGGGGTTTTGGGGGGGCGTGGGTGTTGGGGTTTGTTCGGCGGGGGGTGCGTTATTGTTTCGGTAGGGGATTTTCTGTTGTTTTGTTTTTTGTGGTTTTTGTGTGAGGGATAGTTGGTGGGTTTTTTTTTTTAGTGGGTGGAATCTTTTATGTATATTGATTTTTTCATATTGTCGTCATTGTTAGGGTATATGCAGTGTTCCCCATAGAGAGATGGTGGTGGGGAGGGCGGCAGGGAGGCTCGGGTAGGTAGGGGGGGGGGGGGGGGGGGGGGGGCGGTGGTTAGGGCAGGTGTGTGAGGTGGGGGTGGGGGTGAGGCAGGGTAGGGAGGGGGGGTGGGGCGGGAGCGGCGTTGTGGGGGGGGTGAGGGGTGGGGGTGGGGGGGGGTGGGGCAGGGGGGGATGGAGACTGGGGGGGGGGTGGTGGTGGGAGCTGGGGGGTATGGGGGACGGGGGGGGGATATGTGGGGGAGGGGGTGGGTGGGCGGTGGTGGTAGTGGTGGGTACTGGGGGGGGGGGCGGTGCTGGCGGGCGGTGCGGGGTGGGTGGGTCGTGGGGCCGGTGGGGTTGGGGTGGGGAGTGGGGGTGGAGGATAGGCTGAGGGCGGGGGGGGGTGGGGGGGGGGGCTGGGGGGGGAGGGTTGGGGGGGGGGGGGGGGGGGGGGGGGGGGGAGGGTTGGTGGGGGGTGGGGGGGGGTGGGGGGGGGGGGTGGGGGGGGAGGGGGGGGGGGGGGGGGGGGGGACAGGGGTGCTGGGGGGGGGGATGGGGGGGGGTTGTGGGGGCGGCGGGGGTGGGGGGGGGGGGTGGGGGGGGTCTGGGGGGGGGGGGGGGAAGGGGTGAGAGGTGGGGGGGGGGAGGGGCGGGTGGTGGAAGAGTGGCGGGGGGGGGGCGGGGGGGGGGGGATTGGGGGGATGGGGGAGGAGGGGGGCGTGGGAGGGGGGGAGAGGGGGGGCGGGGGGGGCAGGAGGGGGGGGGAGTAGGGAAGGGGTGTTAGCGGAGGGGGAGGGGGGTTCGGGGGGGGATGGGGGGGGGGGGGTGGGGGGGGGGGGGGGGGGGGGAGGGGGGGGGGGGCGCGCGCAGGGGCACGGGGGGGGGGGGATTTGGGGTGAGAGAGGGGGGGGGGAGCTGGGGTGGGTGGGGAAGGTGAGGGTGGGTGGGTGGGCCAGAGTGGTGGCGGATGGGGGGAAAGGGTGGGGGAGAGGGGGCGGGGGAGTGGTGGTAGGGGGTGAGGGAAAGGGGGGCGGTGAGGGGCGCCCCGGCGGGGGATGGGGGGTGTGTAGAGTTTTGGGGGGGGGGGAGGGGGGGGAGGATGGGGGGCGTTGGAGTGGAGTAGGTGGAGGGGGGGAGGGGGGGGGGGTGGTGTGGTGGGTGACGGGGGGGAGTGGGGTTTGGGGGCGCGGGGGGTCTGGCGGGATGGGTTCGCGTGCGAGGGGGTAGGTGGGAGGGGGGGTGGGGGGGGTGGGGTGATGCGAGGGTTGCGAGGCATTTGCGCGGGCGTGGTGTCTACGATGGGGCGAGAGTGGGTTGAGGGGGGGGGGGTGGAGGGGAGGGGGGAGGGGGAAGGATAGTGGTGCGGGGGCTAGGGGATGGGGTGAGGGGTTGGCGCGATGGGTGGTCGGAGGGGGTTGGGGGGCCGGTGGGGGAGTACTGGGGGGGGAGGGGCGGGGTGGGGTGGGGGTGGGGGGTAGCGGGGAGGGGATGGTGGACGGTGTTAGGGGATCAGCGGCGGTGGTTGGGAGGGTGGGGGGGGGGGTAGCGGATAGGGGTATTGGTGGGGGGGGAGGATGGGTGGAAGCGGGAGGGGTGGGGGGGGTGTTATGGTGGGCCGAGATTGGGTGGGGGGAGGGTGGTGTGGCTTGGGGGGGCTGTTGCTGGGAGGGGGGTCGGGGGGGTGCGGGGTGGTGTTGGGGGGCTTTGGGAGGTGTGGTGAGATGCGGATTGGGGCTCGTGGGGATGGGAGTGGGTGAGGGGGCAGGGGGGGGTTTGGTGTGGTTGGGGAATGGGGGGGTGGGGGGGTTGAGGGGGGACGGGAGGGAGGGGCGGAGGGGGGGGCGGGGGGGGAGTCGTGGTGGGGGGACGGTGTAGTGCGAGGGGGTGGGTGGGGGGTGGGGGGGGAGTCGGCCGGAGTTGTGAGTGAGGGGGGAGGCAGCGCGATGCTCGGGCGCGGGGGGGGATGGGTTGGGGGAGGGGGGGGGTTGTTGGATGGGGGGGGGGGATGGAGGCGGGTATAGGAGGCGGGGCGGGTGGGAAGGGTGGGGCGTGAGGGGAGAGCTAGTAGGAGGAGTTGGCGGGGTGGGGCGTTTTGGGGGGATGGGGCGGGGGTTGGGGTGGGGGAGGTTTGGGGTGCTGGCAGGGGGGGTGGGATTGGGGGGGGCGGGGGGGTCTTGGGGGCGGGAGTGGCGTGCATGGGGAGTGGGATGGGTCGGAGGCGGGGGGTGGCGGCGTGAGGAAGGGGGCGCGCGGGGGGGTTGGGGTGGGGTGATTTACTATGGGGTGAGGTGCGTGGCTGCTGGGGTGGCTTGGATGATGGGGCGTGGATCCTGAAACGATTGGGGGGGTGAAGGTGGCGGGCATTTCAGTGCACAGCACGGTGTTTGGCGGTAGTGGGGGCAGTGTGCGGGTTGGTACTGTGTGTGCCGGGAGAGAATAGTGCAAAGGGTGGGGGGGGGGGGATGATTGTGTGGAGTGGGAGAGAGGGGGGGGAGTCGTGGGGTGGGGTTTGGAACGTGGGTAGAGGGCTGGAGGTTGGGCGGGGGTGGGCGATGTATAGTGAGGTGGGCGTGGGGGGGGTGGTGGTAGGGACGGGGCGGGGGTGTGGGTGCACTGGGTAGTCTGGCTGGGGAGGGGGGGGGTGATGGGGGGGGGGGGGACGGTGGTGGGAGAGGGGGGCCTGGGGTTGAGGGGGAAGAGGGCGGGGGGGATCGCGGGGGAGGCGGGGGGCTGGCGGAGTGGTTGAGGGGGGGGGACTGGTTGTTGGGGGCGGGGGGCCGTCGGTGCGGATGGGTGAGTTGGAGAGGGTACGGGCGGGCGAGGGGGGGTGGGGGGTTAGTGGTAGGGAGCGACGGGTGATGAGGCACTGGGTTGGAGGTTGGGGAGGGTGAGAGGAGTGCACCGGGGGGGCGGGGGCGACGGTCACTGGTAGTAGTGGGCGGGGGGTGCTGGGGGGGTGGTGGGGGATGCAGCGAGAGGGGGGGTGGGGAGGGGGGCAGGGCGCGCCGCGCGGGTGGAGGGGGTGGGCGGAGGGGGGGGGGTGAGAGGGAGCCGCCCGGATAGTGGGGGTGAGGAGGGTAGGGGGGGGGTGGTGAGGGAGAGGGGGGAGGTGGGAGGGGGGGGGGAGTGGGGGAGGGGAGGCGGGGGGGGGGGGGGGGAGGGGTAGGTGGCGTGGCGTGGAGAGGGTTAGTTGGGGGGGAGGACGGGGTGAGAGGGTGAAAGCGCGGGGGGGTGTGGGGAGGGGGTGGGGGAAGGGGTGGTGTGGGGGGAGGGGCCCCGAGGGCGGGGGGGGGGGGGGGTGGTGTCGGGGGTGGAATGGGGGGGGCGGAGTAGAGGGGGGGGAAGGGGGTGGGGGGGGTTGGGCGAGGCGGAGGCGCGGGGGGGGTGGTGGGAGGGGGTGGGGGGGGGGGAGGCTGGAGGGGGGAGCGCGGAAGAGGGGAGGGGGGGGGGCCACCCCCCGCCGGGGGGGCACGCGCGCCAGGAGGAGCCAGGCAGGCAGGGAGATGCAGACCGGCAGGGATGACGCCACCCGAGGCCCGCCCCCGCTCCCTGCCCCACGCAATCCGCCGAGCGGCCCGCCGCAGCGCGCTCGGGTTTGCTCCCCCCCCGACCCCTTTTTTAGTGTTTATTTTTTTTTTTTTTTTTTTTTTTTCTCCGTTTAGTTGTTGTTTCTTTTTTTTTTTTTATTTTATTTTTTTTTTTTTTTCTTACTTTTTTTTTTTTATTGTTTTTTTTTTTTTTTTTTTTTTTTTTTGTTTTTTTTTTTTTTTTTTTTTTACTTTTTTTTTTTTTTTTTCTTTTTTGTTCCCCTTTTTTTTTTTTTTTTTTTTTTTATTTTCTTTTCTTTCTTTTTTCTTTTTCTTTTTTTTTATTTTCTTTTTTTTTTTTTTTTTCTTTTTTCTATTTTTGTTTTTTTTTTTTTCTTTGTCTTTTTTTTTTCTTTTTTTCTTTTATCTTTTTTTTGGTTTTTTTTTTTTTTTTTTTTTATTTAATTTTTTTTTTTTTTTTTTTATTTTTTTCTTTTTGTTTCAGCAGTTGTATACCTCTGTAATAGCAACATTTAATTGAAACACCTGCATAGAATCTTATACACAAGCAGCATTAAATGTGTACAAAGCAGTTAAGTTAATAAACTACTTTTGTATTTTTTTTACATTCTTCACCACTTATGAAAGTACTAATTGTACTAGCTAGTATATATTTTTCTATCGTGAGTATTTACTGTTAATAGCAGTACTAAGTTACACTAGCTAGGTAATAACTACTTAGCATATATTTTCATTTAATGATTACTAATCATTCTAAGTTCTTTTATTACTTAGCAGTAACTCTAACCATAGCAACAGTAATTCTAAGATCATCATGAAGTCTTTTAATCCCAACACATACCTTTGCCTACAATGTGATTTTCTTCAACATCTTCAAGTAAGTAAGCTTTAAAGGATAAATCTTTTGGAAAACCCATCATAAGATTTTAAGAATGTATTCGCTCATTGGTTCCAAGAAATGTTAATGAACAACTCCACTTAAATGTCATAACGACTTAACCACTTGGTCCCTAATGTCTCATGGGTCCAAAATTGTTAGTCTCGAACATATTTTGCATATGTTGCATTTGATCGGATACATATAAGGTGGACATATTCCCTACGGAGAGAAGTTTGGTTGTTGTGAATAATTCCACATTGAATGATTATTATTAGGGTAGTTTTGTCTAACTTGATCTCCCCTGGGTTGTGGTGTTTTAGATCGAGGGTGAGAGTTATTAGTTCTTTTTGGAAGAGGAGTCTTAGATCTCGTTTTACGCTTAGTAAAGCCAACTCTGGATTTTAAAGAAGGTTTATAAAAAGGTTTTACTTCATCTTCGCTTGCAATGGGCATTTTAGTATTGTTTATATGCATAAATTTTGGTTTTGGGCTTGAGTTTAATTCTACTACTTTTTCTTTAGACTCAACCTCTTGTGATTTAACAAAGTTCACTTGTTTAGACTCACTAGTTGATCCTTTAATTAAATCCTAGGCCGGATTTATCACCGGAAGGTTTTTGAAGATTTAACATTTTCTTAAGCGATTTAATACTATTATTAAATTGATTAACATTAGAAATTTCTTCCTTAATTTTTTCATTTTCAAATCTAAGGTATTGACATGTTTTACAATCTTCATTGACCTTTTTACCTTTTTCTATTTTAGATAGTTTATTTTTTAGTTTTAGTACTTCATTTTCTAATTTATTTTTAATTTGTTTTAGTGATTTATTTTTAGCCATGACTTTAAGACCTATTTTGCATAGTCGATTATATTCATTATCTAAGTCTTTTTCATCTAACGATGATTGGTCATCACTAAAAAATTTAGTTTCGGAAAGTACCTCATTAGAAGCTTTAGCCATAAGACATTTTTCATCTTTAGTCTTTTATTCTTCATCTTCGTCGCTATCACTCCATGATCCTCCAACAAAGGCTCTTTGATTGTAGCTTCTTGATAGTTTTGGACACTCTATAATGAGGTGATTTGAATCCCCACATTTTAAACATTTTCTTTCGCCTTTGCCATTTTTTCATCTTTATTTCTATGAGATACCTTTCTTTTATCATGTGGTTGTCTTACGAATCTTCCTCGTCTTTTGAAAAATTTCTTGAAGTCTCTCACAGCCATGGCGTATTCTTCGTCTTCACTATCAGAAGTTAAACTATCTTCATCACTTGATTCCTTTTTGGATTTCAAGGAAAGAGATCTATTTTGTTCTCTTTTGCCTTTGACCATTTCGGAGTCATTCTTAATTATTACTTCATAAACTTTCAAGTTTCCAATAAGTTCATCAAGCGATAGAGATGTTAAATCCTTTTATTCTTCAATAGCCGTAACCTTTGCGCGCCATTTAGGATGAAGTGCCCTAAGAAATTTTCTATCATAATTCTTGCTAGAAAAACCTTCATCAAGTGCTTTTAGACTAGTAATAATAGTGTTAAATCTAGCAAAAGCATTATCTATCGATTTCTCTTTTGGAATTATAAATTGTTCATATTGTTGAACAAGAAGATATATTTTATTATCTTTGACTTGACTATTACCTTGGTGAGTGATTAATAAAGTATCTTAAATTTCTTTTGAGGTTTTACACATGAAAATTCTTTCGTATTCTTTACGTGGTAAAACATTATAAATCACCATTTTAGCTTTATTATTTTTGCAAGTTTCTTTTTAAGATCATCATTTTATTTATCAAAAGATACAGTTTCATCCTTTTTATTTTCGAGATTATATTAAATAGGAGGAAAATCACCATAGGTAATAACATGCGAAAGATCTTGATCTTTTAATTTCACATAAGTTTCGAATCTATTTTTCCAATAAATAAATCCATCACTTTCAAATAGTGGTGGTCTTTGCATATATTTTCCCTTCTAAATATTTTTTGATTCTATAGATCGATTCATGTTTTAAAATACAATTTATTTTAAAAATCTTGTTTGACGTGGCTTCTAACACCAATTGTGGAAAGCTAAAAGGGAGGTTGAATAGTTTACCGCCTTTAAATTAATGTTATGTTTGTTTATGAAAATTTAGATTCGACTTTGTTTGATCTCAATATGTGCACAATATGAACAATATAAATATGTAAGTAAATGACAAGTAAATGTGAAAGACAAGAGATAAGAGTTAGAAATATCAAACCACAACATAAAGATTTATAGTGGTTTGGTAACGAAGCACCTCTTCGCCTTACTCTACTCCTCGAGCAGCAAACTCAAGAGTTATCTTCACTATGTCAACAAACTCCCTTTAGGCGGAGAAAATCGTACATAACTTAGCTTACACCAATTTTCGACACTAAGCGAAATGTTGAGTTCTAATCCTAGCTAGAACCAATCTATCACAACTAAACACACCACTTTACGATAATTCACTACTTGGCTTCACCACATGACTTCTTCTTCACTATACGACTATTCTTCACTTCACAACTTCTTTACCCTTCACAACCTTTCTATACTTTTCTTCACAACTTCATTTTAACGAAACACTACCTTGATCACACCAATCAAACACTACCTACTAAGATCAACCCGATCTATTTATACTTACAATGATCACCACAATCTACTTAGTATACATAACTACGATACACACCTTCACAATATATATATAAACGATTTACAAGATATGATACAATTGCAACATGGTTGCAAGGACACACACTAAGCTATAATACTTCTTCACTTGATGATAGAAAGTATTCTTCTTTTTTACTTGAGGATCAAAGCTTGGATCACTTGGAAACAAAGCTTTATGATTAAATAATCAAAGGAAAGAAAGGAAAGTATAAACTGATTTAAAACAGAAAGAAAGTATGTGCAAAAAGTGAGAAAATTAGTGAGGAATAGTCTAGAATTTATAGGCTAGCTGAGCTGGATTTTTGTCTGGGCGGTCCCTTTAAATAGGGTTCAGTCCCCTTAATTATTAAGGAGACCGCCTGTATAATTAAGGGGGCCGCCCAGGCCAGATACTCCCTTTTTATCTTTTCTGGTGGAGGTGTTTTCTGGAACATTTTTAGCCATTTTAGGCATAAATTTTAAATTCAAAATGTTTATTTTGAATAAAACATTTTTTTAAAATCCAAAAATATTTTGTAAAATTTATAAAAATGTTTGTGACATTTTTGTAAAAAATATGAGGTTGAATAAAAATTCTTTTGATCATAAGATGCATTAAGCATATGTTTATTTATACATTTAAGTGATTAAATTTTAAAATAAAAATTTACTACTAATTACTTATTTAAAAACAATTATTCATTAATCGTTTTTACATTTTGTGATTATCAAAACGTAGAGAGATCAAAAAATATAATAACATTTTTAGGCATTATTTCTATCAACAAAACCGACGAGTCTTCATTTTGAAAGAGTATGATGGTGATAGATATATGCTACTTCATATATCGGTTAGGTGACACAAACGTCTCAGTGTATATGACTTTTTCAGGCCAACCCACTATAAAGTAGGAGTAATACACCAATTTGTATTCATCATGGCAATTTCCTTTGCTTTTATTTTTCCTTTCTTGTGGCCGTCTTTTTTGTCTTTAGTAAACTTTTTCTTGATGATATCTACTTGACAAATATGATTACCTCCACCTCTGTAATCTATCATGAGCATGTTTTCGTTGCTCATCAAGTGCAATGGACATAAACCACTAATATCATAATTGGGAAGGAGCTAATAGGTTACCACCTTCTCCAAATATCTTCATTTGCAATATACTTCCACAGCTCGATACAGAAGTCGTACATGGCATAATAATGAATGGACCCTTTTTTTGAAAAGTAATGGATGTTCCACCCTTATGAGGAGACATATAGGGAGTTTTTATCTTATGGAACCTCTTAGCTTTTATGTCAAACCTCATTGAACCTTCAGTTATAATATGAGACAAAAAATAGAGATTTCAAAGAGTATATGTAAGAATTGCCAGACATTGTTACAACTACAAGCTTATAGTCATCTTTACCAGAGCAGTAATACAGTCCGTATCCTCTTCCAAAACATTTATAGCATTCCATGTGATCAGGATTGGATGGTTTAAACAACTTGTTATACTCTTATACTCTTATACTCTATTGTCACATGATATTAAGAGTAGAATGTAACAAATCAAAAAACGCAAACAAAATTTCAACAAGTAAAGAACATCTAAAAGGCTTGTCATAATTAATAACACAAGCAATAAGACATCTATAAAGGATAATTCCCATTCTCAAAAGTAATATAAATCACTATATCTATATCTATATCTATACTACTTATAAAGAGAATTTAGGATTATCTTGAAAGTTGAAATTTTGCTAAAATAAGAAATGTTGAAAAATTTAATGCATGGAATCTTGCTATTTTAGGGTTTAGGGTTTGTAAACATGCAAGGCTAATGTTTTAAAAACGTAACATTTAAGTAATATAATTGCTCATTTAATGCTAATATTTTAAAAACGTAAATAACATTGATCATATATAAAAAACGTAAATATCATTTAAGTATTATAATTGCTCATTAAATGACTGCTTTTAATGTGTTCTGATAACATCAAATAGTTAATACTTTTACATATCAAATTCCTGTGTTTATTGCCTCATTTTATATCATTCTTGTATGAATTCAGTACTTAATTTGTTTATAAGTGGAATTCAGGTAATTGGAATGGAAAGGATGCGGAAAACATCAAAATAAAGAAAGTACAAACATAGAACGCATAGTGGAAGAGTTCCGGAAATATGCTCTAGTATTTTGACCATAACTTCTTCATACTAACTCCTTTAGAGTTGATTCAAGTGGCCGTGGAAAGAGGAAAGTGATATCTACAACTTTTGTGTTTTTAGTTAAAAACGGATCGCAACTGAAGAATCGTAATTTCACAAAAACTATAGTGTTGCTGAAGTGGTTACGCTGTAACCTCAAGAGAGGGATTACGCCATAACCAAAGAGGTTACGCCGTAACCAAACAAATCATTTATGCTATAATCTCTAATTTTCCTATATTTTGGAATATCTTCGAGATAAGTTATCCTAGTCATGGTTACGCCGTAACCAAACGAATCAGTTACGTCGTAACCTCCATTTTACCTATATTTTGGAATATCTACGTCAGCATGGTTACGCCGTAACCAAACACATCAGTTACGCCGTAACCAGTCAGAAGCCTATAAATAGAGGCCGAATTCAGCCTCATTCATCATCAATCAACTCACAAATCAATCTCACTCAGTGGTAAACAGCCGACAGCAAGAAGAGCAAGAGAGCAGCCTAGCTGTTTGCTTCGGTATAAGGCAAACCCTTCGGGGTTTACCATGGCGTTCGACTAGAGGATCAAGAGCATTAATTCAACATAGTTTGTAATCTTACTCCAATTTATTATGGTCATTTTAATATTATTATTATTATGATTGAGCTGACCAAGTGGTTTAATTAATTGTTGGTATGATTATTTATTATGAGTGGCATTGAATTATTTAATTGTCTTTTTGATGATTAAGTCGTGATTTTGTTGTTTTATTGTTTTCTTTGGTATGTAGTGCGTTAAGAGATCCTTGAACTCCCTGCTAGTTTTGATCTTGGGCTGAGTGTGCATTAGTTAGAGGTGATAGACTAACCTTATTGTACATGATTAATTACTAAGTGACCCATACTTGTAGTTGTTCGACCTGACCGATAAGGCAAACCCTTAGCATCAAATGTATTAAGTTGAAGTTATAGAACCCTTGGTGTTAGTGACCATCTTCACTTAAGATATTTTCTACTATCCAAACTGGTGACGCTTAGCTTTTGGAGGGTTGACCTTGACCCATAAGGCGACCCCTTCAGTTTAATACCCTATTAGGAGTGCAAGCTAATAAGAATACCACCTATTAGGATTTAGCGTATCTCATAAGATTATTGAGGTTAAGACCGCGACAATACAATTATGATCATTGACTGTTGTTATCCTTCCTAGTTGTCCGCCGCTATACCAATTCCCTTTTCGACAGCAAGGCTTACCACCAGAGCATCCTGCAATAATTCTATTAGAACTCAACCATGCTTTCTTTACTGCTTTCTTAGGTAAGATAATAAACCAGTTAGACAATTAGAGACACAAACTGTTCTTTGGGTCGACACCCATACTTACTAATCACTACACTATACATGACAGGGTACACTGCTCTTTAGTGCGTAGTAATAGTCGAGGTAGTTAGGGTTTTATAAATGTAAAACCTGATGTAGTTTCTTTTAAAAGAAATCACGAATCAAGTTTTTAGCGTCGTTGCCAGGGAACGGTTTTTGTAGTTTTTGATTATTTAATTGATATATGTATGTTTGTGTGTGTGTTTGTGCAACCTTCTGTTCTTCTCCCATTTTTGAGTGCTTGCATGTTTTGATAAAAAAAGTCGTTTCGAACTTGTTTATGGTATAACTTAGTAGTACTTGTTATGTCATTTCTGGTCATCAGGTTTGGACACCAAAAATAGTTTGGGCATTGCTTGAACCTTTTAAATATTTTCTAATTCCATGTGCATCTAAATGTTGAGACTGCCAACCTTAATGTTTTTATTCATGTGGTGTTATTCCTGAGTCAAGTATTTACCATTAATATATACTCCTCTTATTTTACTCAATTTTATTACACATTTAATGCACACGGGTTTATTAGTGTGCAGTATGAGCAAGTATGGATAGGTTGAGGAGATAACATGAAGATTGGACAAGGTTAGAGATAACAAAGAAGCCTAAGGTGAAGGCTTGAGTCTAACTTAAAGACTCGGATAAAAAGACAAGTGCTTTTCGGGAGACAACCCGACCTATCATAGTAATTTATTTAATTTCCTTTCTTAGGATTTATTTTAATGCAATATTAGGTGGTTTTTGATTTTCATTTTGCTTTTATAAGTTTTCCACCGATTATCATTAAGTTTTCTTTCTATCTGTTTTGGCGTTATCCTTGTATTACGCCATAATCTCATTAGTTACGGCGTAACCGCTCATATGGATTACGCCGTAACCCATCTGTCTTAAAAATTAATTTTATAATGAAAACTTAATTACGGCATAACCAATACCATAGTTTACGTCATAATCATGCTTCTATAGAACTTAAACAATTTGAAAATCATTTCAAAAACCGTGTATACGTAAATGGACTTTGTAGGTATGTTCGCTGTAATCCCTCACGAGACTTCACTCATCCACTTGGGCCGCCAAGTGGTTTAAAAAGCTTGTTGCATACGCTAAATGCAACCGTGATTCCTACGAAAGTGAGTTAGGTTTTGTAGAGTTTTGTATAAAGTGTGTTATTATGCTTTTATCCAGGTTTATGCTTTTGGTATTAGTCTTTCTTGCAGGTATACAAGTAATGCACTTAGAGTAGTGCTACGATGCTAATCAAGCTGCAAGGAAGCACCCCAAACCGATCTAGTCGAATGCTATTCATGAGGATTTGGATGTTGCTAGCAAAAGAAGTTGAGAGTCGAGACTTAGAGCATTGCTTAGAGCATGCTGTCTCTTCAGTAGTCCGAGCAAATCCAAGGGAGTTTTCCGTTCTAATTCTACTCTCTTTCTATAAATTTATTTCCTTAATGTACAATAGGGACATTGTACAAACCAAGTGGGAGATAGGAGTAGAATTATCACTTACCGATATTTGCCCTTAATTTTCTAGTTTTCTTTAAAAATTGTGCCAAATTTAAAATTTTTGACATGTTTTTCCTAATTAACTAGAATTAATCTTTGATTAAGTTGGAATAGACTGTTTAAAAAGGCAACATCTTAGGAATTTACCCAAAAAAACCTATATGTGTGTGTTTATCGACTTGTCACACTGACTTGTCAACCTCCCCGTGTTAAACCCTTGATTGCGCTTATTATAAGTGCAAGATACCCCTAGATCACCTTGTTTAGCCTATCCTTGTTTACACCTTATATGTTTGTTACACCATTTTACCTGAACCTATCCTTTAGTCTATTTTTCTTTGTGTTGAAATTTCTAGCTACTTAAGTCCATGGTTTGGGAAAATGGTTCAAAAATTAATACTTTCAGTGAAGACTTACTATACTGATCATAGAAGACTTTCCCCCTGGTATTACCACTTTCGATATTATTCATATCAAGTGGGGGATGTATTGTGTAAATCCAGTAACGGAAGTAACGTTTAGGGGTGAAAAGCCATCTAAATGGTGAAGGCTCCTGGTTCAGAAGCGGAAGTAACGTTTAGATGGTATACAAGACTCCATTTAAATGTGACGGCTTCTGAGATAAAGGGTGCAAATGAAAGCCCCTTAAGTGGTGCAAATGAAAGCCCACTAGTTTCTAAGGATGGTTACGTGATATAAAACCAACCACGAGTGGTGAAAAATGTAAAGCCACCTTGATTATGGGTTAGCATGCTCCGCAAGATCTCACTATTTGGCTAACCCATTGTGAAGTTATGATCAAGTGTTCGCTCTAGAAGACTTGGACTATGGATGGACAGTAGCTAGTTATGGATACCTTAGACTAATATGACTATTTTATGTTTTTATCTTAACACCCATTAATGTGTATCTCATGTCTATCCTACCTATGTCACCTAAACACCCAAAATCACCCATATTGCCTTGGAGACTATTTTGACCATAACTCTAGCAAAGGTAGTTTTTAGATTTATATCTTCCAAGATAGCTTGGGAGATATCTTTTTGAGAATTATTTTAGAGTTCTACTTGAGGGCAAGTAGAAGTCAAGTGGGATGATATTTGATAACATCAAATAGTTAATACTTTTACATATCAAATACCTGCGTTTATTGCCTCATTTTATATCATTCTTGTATGGATTCGGTACTTAATTCATTTATAAGTAGAATTCAGGTAATTGGAACGGAAAGGATGCGGAAAACATCAAAATAAAGAAAGTACAAACATAGAACGCATAGTGGAAGAGTTCGAGAAATATGCTCTAGTATTTTGACCATAACTTCTTCATACTAACTCCTTTAGAATTGATTCAAGCGGTCGTGGAAAGAGGAAAGTGATATCTACAACTTTCGTGTTTTGAGTTAAAGACGGATCACAACTGAAGAATCGCAATTTTACAAAGACTATAGTGTTGCTGAAGTGGTTACGCTGTAACCTCAAAAGAGGGATTACGCCATAACCAAAGAGGTTACGCCGTAACCAAACAAATCAGTTACGCCTTAATCTTTATTTTTCCTATATTTTAGAATATCTTCGAGATAAGTTATCCTAGTCATGGTTACGCCATAACCAAACGAATCAGTTACGCCGTAACCTTTATTTTGCCTATATTTTAGAATATCTACGTCAGCATGGTTACGCCGTAACCAAACACATTAGTTACGCCGTAACCAGTCAGAAGCCTATAAATAGAGGCTGAATTCAGCCTCATTCATCATCAATTAACATCTGGGTGAGTATATCTGAAAATAAGAGAAGCGGAGGAAAAGAAGAAGAGCAGCCTAGCTGTTTGCTTCGGTATAGGGCAAACCCTTCGGGGTTTACCATGGCGTTCGACTAGAGGATCAAGAGCATTAATTCAACATAGTTTGTAATCTTACTCCAATTTATTATGGTCATTTTAATATTATTATTAGTTTGATTGAGTTGACCAAGCGGTTTAATTAATTGTTGGTATGATTATTTATTATGAGTGGCATTGAATTATTTAATTGTCTTTTTGATGATTAAGTCGTGATTTTGTTGTTTTATCGTTTTCTTTGTTATGTAGTGCGTTAAGAGATCCTTGAACTCCCTGTTAGTTTTGATCTTGGGATGAGTGTGCATTAGTTAGAGGTGACAGACTAACCTTATTGTACACGATTAATTACTAAGTGACCCATACTTGTAGTTGTTCGACTTGACCGATAAGGCGAACCCTTAGCATCAAATGTATTAAGTTAAAGTTGTAGAACCTTTGGTGTTAATGACCATCTTCACTTAGGATACTTTCTACTATCCAAACTGGTGACGCTTAAGTTTTGGAGGGTTGACCTTGACCCATAAGGCGACCCTTTCACTTTAATACCCTGTTAGGAATGCAAGCTAATAAGGAGACCACCTATTAGGATTTAGCGTATCTCATAAGATTAGTGAGGTTAAAACTGCGACGGTATAATTAAGATCATTGACTGTTTTTATCCTTCCTAGTTGTCCGCCACTATACCAATTCCCTTTTCGACAGCAAGGCTTACCACCAGAGCATCCTGCAATAATTCTATTAGAACTCAACCATGCTTTCTTTACTGGTTTCTTAGGTAAGATAATAAACCAATTAGAGACACAAACCGTTCTTTGGGTCGACACCCGTACTTACTAATCACTACACTATACATGACAGGGTACACTGCTCTTTAGTGCGTAGTAATAATCGAGGTAGTTAGGGTTTTATAATTGTAAAACCTGACGTAGTTTCTTTTAAAGGAAATCACGCATCATGTTCATGTAACCACTAATTTCTATAATTATTGAGGCTAATTATGGAAGAAATTAATAGGCCTATTAATTTCCATTGACTATAGTTTAGGTAAATCCCTTATAAATAGGGACCACAATTGCATTGAAAACACACAGAAACATAAACACTTATTCTTCTCAATATCCAACTTCATTACATTCCCACTTTTTTACTTTCGTTTTGGTTCTCAATTTTAGATTTCATGTTATGAGTATCATCGTAAACCACTTCTACCATGTTTTTATACTAATTTATTCATGTTTCTGTAGGTTGGTACATTCACTACGATTAAATCCTTAAAAAAGATATGCCTCTTTTTCTTAAAACCCTAATGATGAAAGTATATTATATATTTTAGACTGTGTATATATATGTTGGTTTCTTTGCAGCCTTGCATAACGGGTATCATGAAGCGTATAAGCTCCACTCCCCCACCAACTCTACCACTACACCACCGTTCACCTCCACCAACGAGCTCATTCATGATTGTAACCCCATCAACACCGAAACCTACCACTATCAAACCCCTCTACCACCGAATGCCGCCACTATTGTAAGCCATAAAGTAAAAGGTCTAGCTGGTCCACGAGTAAAAAAGAAAAAAGAAAAGAAGAAAGCCAACGAAATTATATGTTGTGCTCTTAGAGTTTTGATGATCTTAACTTTATCAAAGATTCATATATTCATATGTAATTTTATTTTATTTTTTGTTTTTATTTGTGACTCGGGTTTAAATAAAGAAGGCAAAAGAAGGAAATAAATATTGTTATATTATCTATTTATACTTCTATACTAACAATATTGCTACAATTCTTGAATTTGAATGTGAAAAGTGAAAACTGAATATAGTTTAGAAAGGAATGAAAATTGAATTTTATTATATGAAACACAATAAATTGTAACAACATTTGAATAAAAAATGCAGCCATCAATACCATTATAACATTATAATAGCCCATTTAATTTACCATTGTAATGGTCTTCAATAATTATAAAAAAGTGTAACTGTTAAAAATCATTACTATCGATAATGATTATTAAAAATATGTAACCGCATCCACCATATAAATCCACACAAACCATTTCATATCTCCCCACACAAATGTTATTTTACAGCAAAAAATAATCTCTCAATATTCCCCCACTTTCACTTCTCAACTCTTACGGGTACTTTCTATAGATATTATTTATATCGTTAATTATTTGCCGCTAGAAACTACCGGTGCTATGCACGGGTACTCGTCTAGTACTTGATAATAACGATTTCACTAACCTTTCTACAAAGCACATATTGAAGAAAAAACGCAAACAAAATTATGAGGAGAATGTAACAAAGCAAAAAACGCAAATAAAATTTCAACAAGTAATGAACATCTAACAGGCTTTTCATAATTAATAACACAAGCAATAAGACATCTATAAAGGACATTTCCCGTTCTCAGAAGTAATAGAAAACACATTATACTTGATATTAACGATTTCACTAACCTTGCTACAAAGCACATATTTGAAGAAAAAAAAGTAGCATATGCCGCATCTACAATCGCATAAGATTCCATAGAAAACTAAACTAGATGAAAGTTATTTTTCTACACCTTAGCTACAATATAGGCCCTTCCGTTCTTTAGAAACTTGCACTTTGTAAATCCACACCCTGAAATGTTGCCTTCATCATTTTGATCAACTAACGTCAGAATAAATATGTAAATCCGATTGATCAAGAAAAAGTAGGGATTCCTTCTAAGAGCCCATGAAGAGTGAGTCCTCCACTCCAGAAATCCTAAGATTCTTGATTTGTTATGAGCAGGTGTCATAAACATTAAGTGTGGTACACATTCCGTCCATCTTTTCAATTTCAAATATAGTTTCACCACTCTTACTAGACCTACGATTTCAAATACTAGTGCGCGAATTGTGAATAGCTTTCTAAAAGAGGAATCATTCTCCATCACTCATATACCATCTTTTTATAGTGCTGGATACATTAATGTCGAGGGAGCACTTTGCTAGGATGCACGGAAACGCCGTCGGGATGCCGTATCACGTATCCGAAACTCCAGGAAATGGGGAAACGTCGGGAAACGCTGGGAAACGCCGAGGAAACGTCCCCGAAAAAGTAGAAACATTTCTTCAATTAGGGTACGCCGATCCTTATTTAGGAAACGTTTCTCACCCAAAAGTCACGTTTCCTGTATGATATATTCGGTAGAAACAAAATAAAAGTAGTAGAACTGAGTTTTTTTTTAGATTAGAGTGGAGGAAAAGTAGCAAATATGATTTTTCCGGCGATAATGGTGGTTTAATAAGGAAGACCGATTATGTGTAAACAAGATGAAGTGGTAGTACTATGATTTGATTGGTTTTAATATTGGAGAGAGAAACTTGTACTTTGAAGAAAAACAATTATTACTTTTATTTATTACTAGTAAATTGTTAATTTGTTTTATTTCAAATTTGCAAACTATACGTAGCCAAGTGATGATTATTATTTATGAGTAATATTTATTTGGATTTTTAATTGTTGTGTAATATTTTTTGGAAGATAATTTGCCGTATACAAAAATATTATAAAACACAGACGTTTCACCGCCGTACCCGTTTCTTGAATTTTGAAATGTTGTCGTTTCCCGGTACCCGTACCCGTACCCGTACCCGTCCCCGTCCCCGTCCCTGTCCCCGTCCCCGTCCCCGTGCAACTTAGGCACTTTGTTGTGGTGTATGGGTGATGGAGCATGATTCATCTTTTAGAAAGCTATTCACAATTCGTGCACTAGTATTTAAAATAGGGTTTAGTAAGAGTGGTGAAACTATATTTGAAATTGAAAAGATGGACGGAATGTGTACCACAATGTTTATGACACCTGCTCAAAACAAATTAAATCAAGAATCTTGAGATTTCTGGAGTGAGGACTTATTCGTCATAGGCTCTTACAAGGAATCGCTACTTTTGCTTGATCAATCGGATTTACATATTTATTCTGACGATAGTTGATCAAAATGATGAAGGCAACATTTTAAGGTGTGGATTTACAAAGTGCAAGTTACCTAAGACTGATTGAGATCGTCTTTTGGTTCGGACGTCATCATATCTTCTTTTTGCAATAATGTGTACGATAACTTTTTTAGCGCTATCGTAAAAAAATGGAAAATTATAAAGATGTCTTGTTGCGGTTTTGTTTTTATAGTGTTAATCAGGCGGTTACTATTCGACCGACTTAGTTTTACTTAGGGCTCTAATAATTAACAGCCTAGCTAGCCAAATATTATTAGCCCACATGTTTTAACAAATATGTAATCATCATCATGGAAGTTGCATGAGTTAATCTTTAAACCAAAGGTCACGTACCATTTTTCTAAATGTTTAAAAAGCCGAGTTGACCCGGCCGGTTGAACCGTGAATCGGTTCGGAAACCGGTCAGGTTTTTGCTTGTTTGAGAACCTGATTGAGGCATCGGTTTTTCGTTGACCCGGTTTAATAAGCTCGGCCGGGTCATAACTTCTTTCTCAAAAACCTTTTTTTTCAAAAAGTTTTCTTATTTTAATTGACAAGTTGAAGTTGTGATGACTAATGTTAGTAAAAATAGAGTAAAGAATAACTTAAAACACCAACTAGTATAGTTTTATTATAACTTGAAATCATAAATTAATTTTTTTTGCAAATGTTTGGTATAATTTTATAGATATAGAGCTTAAAAACTAAAGCATACTAGTAACGAGGCGTTGATACCCGTGCGTTGCACCGGGCTTCTTTTTTAGAAAAAATTGAACTTTTACTTATGTGAAGCATCGTATAACTTCATACATGTGCGTTGCTCATAGGGTGTGTGTAAGTGTTTAGGGTGGCCAAAAATGTTGAGATTAAATTAACATATTTGAATTTTATGAAGAAAAAAGTATACGTATTGCAAAATTATTCATGTTTCACGATAATAAAATTCGTAACATACAATCACTTTTAACCCGAGTCAAATTTGTTTACGTGATTTCTACATCATGTCACATGTGTTTGTAAAATAGAATATATAATGGTAAGGATCCAAATATGCAAGTGTATCTTTAGATATTGAATAAAGTAATTTTGACTTGTAATCTAAAAGAAAAAAATAGTATGGATGGCAAAATAATATATACTCACTTATGTCTAACCATTATCAACTGTTCAAAACATGGAGATCATAATAAACTATTCAAATATGAAACATGTTATTTTATAAGAAAAATAAACACTTGATATAATCATTGTACATCATTTCTACGGTCCTATTGATTGTTTAACATTCGTCCCTTGAACATTTTAATGTATGTGAGGCGATGTATCATCTATTAGTCTTTGTTTAATTCCATATTAAGCTTGTACATGGACAAAATGAAATCTTCTTCTAGTTTACGACTCAAAAATTGCGCCATATTGTTCCTTGACTAAACAAATATGCTCGTTGCTATAAATATGACGATGAAGCGGTGTCGGGTTCAAAAATATCACATACACAATCCCATTAAAAAAAATCATTACCAAACAACACAACATCATTTAATAATTTAATTTATCATCTATTAGTCTTTGTTTAATTCCGCATTAAGCTTGTACATGGACAAAATGCAATCTTCTTCTAGTATACGACTCAAAAATTGTGCCATATTGTTCCTTGACTAGACAAATATGCCCGTTGCTATATATACGAGGATGAAGCGATGTCGGGTTCAAAATTATCACCTACACAATCCCATTAAAAAAATCATTACCAAAAAACACAATATTATTTAATAATTTAATGTATTACTATATAGAAACTCAATAGACATATATGTTTTAAAAGTTGAATATAGTGTGTAACCTATAAACATTAAACATATAGCAATAAAGCAACAAATTTTGATAGAGGGGAATATATTGTGTACTCGTGTAAATGTGTAATTACAATAAAGCAACCTGAAAAACTAAAACCTATTAAAGTGTCTTATTTCCACAACTATAAAATCGTCACTCGACTTAATAGGATGTTTAAAGTCCTTTTGCACCCTATATACCATAGAGCCAACACAATTTTTTTTAAGAAGCTAAAACATTAGCAACTCCCCCATTGGTAATTGGTAATGTATAGTAAAAATAAACTAATAAAGGGACATAAATGAAAATGGTTTCATACTTTGAGAGAACAAAAGAGAGGGCGGAAGAGATCGAGGCACCATGAGTTGAGTTGGTTCACATCGAACACTGATCAAGCTATGATTTTTTGTTCATCTTCGTGTTGTTGTACTCGTGTTCATGGTCATTCACAGCTTGACGGAACTGATAGAGTCATGTGTGGTTCATCAGGATGAATCCCGCATACCTCTTTGGCTGTGAATTTGTGTTCGAGTTGGTGCTCTTATTTGTGTTTGTATTCGTTTAGACGTGGTATCAAGAAGTGCATATGTAATTTATAGAAGTCCAGGAACCATTCATATGCTCAAGATTGTTTGTATTCTTTTGGTTATAACTCCATGAATGATGTAACTCCACAAACCAATGATATGCAGGCGGATGGTTTTTTCGAGTTATTGTATTAATTCAGTCTCATCTTTATGACTCCATAATAAATGATGAGACTGAATGTTTTATAATATAAGATAAGATACTTAATTTCTTTCACTGTTTCAATTGAGTGTAAGATAAATTATGAAATTACACAATACTATAGGTTAAATATATGAAAAAAATGCATATGTATATGAAACCGGTTTGACCTAATAAACCGGCTCCTAAACCAGGTCAATAAAAAAACCAATTATTAAAACATTAATTTTTCTTTAACATATATGGTGAATTAGTGTAATTTTGGTAACATAGATTATAACAGGAGTTGCATGAGTGAATTGTTATCACACCAATGAACGATTCATGTTTGTTGTTGCTTCATCACCGAGTGTGATAGGTTTGATCTTAAGCTCCCAACTTATGAGATTTTTTCGATCATTGTTTACATGTAAGTGTTTGTCGAGTTTTAACTAAAGAATAAACGTGTTCGTAAAGTTTTGTTCAAATGAATAATCTTTCCTGAAAAATCTATCTACTATATATAAAGCATTTAGGACTTTTATTTTTAGAAGTCTTAAAAATTTTAAGCATACACACTTGCTATTATTAGTAATCTTTAAAATAAAACTTAAAAGTACATTAATTTATGATTAAGTTATGATATTAAATTGGATGTTACAATAATAAAATATAACTAACATAATGAATTTAATATCTTTATAGTTAAAATTAATAACTTTTTAATTTGCATTTAATAATATGACATATTAATTCTTCACAATCTCACTACACAAACACACCATATCTAGACTTTATCATCCATTATCAAAAAATCGCTAAACAATATTCGCCAAAGAGCGTACAATCACAAAATCAGTAAACAACATTCGTTTATGAACCCGCTGCTTTACGCGGGTACCATGCTATATATTATAAAGGATAATGTGTATTTCTTTATATTCTTATTTTGTAGAGGTTCTAATTTTCTGAAATGGATGAAAGATGCTCAACAGTTCAAAAGGGTTTTATGAACCCCTTTATGCCGTTTTCATATATTACCTTTACATCTCTCAATCTCAACTCTCTAAGTTTATTCTCTCAATAAATTGTTTAGTCTTTGTAATAAAACTCTTATAATTAACTAGATAACAGGTATAAAAAAATTAGTTGGTGTATACTTTTGATTTGGTTGATCTCAATTTAGATCGGTTGTTGTGATTTGAGAAATTATAAAGTTTTGAATTGAGATTCAAGATTTGATATTTTGGTTGATATAAAATGTTGTCATAGTATCAAAGCAAGTCTCCTAATCTTGTTCTATAATGATCTTTTATAAAATTTGGAAATAATGATATTTTATAAAATTTGGAGCTTCGTTAATTTTTTTAGATTTTTAAAAGAGTTTTTGGTCAATTAAATTGCTTTAATTAATAAATCGTTGTTTATTTCATTAGATTTAAAGTTTTTTTCCTTATAAACAACGCCTATTTTTTTAAGAAAATTAAGCTTTGGGTAATTTGGAGCTATTACTTATAGAGACTTCTGATTATCGACTAACTAGTGTTAATCGATAGATTTTGGTTATTTTGGTTCTAGGAAAGTTTGGATTGAAAATGCATAATATTTTGAAAAACTAGGGCTTCATTATTTGTGGCATTTGATTGATTAAAGCTTTGGTGACTAATTGACGGATTGTTGATTAGTTATTAGTTGTTTTAGGTTGATATGCTTTACTACATCTCTTGACTAAGTGAATCAAGAGTGCAGTAAATCTTCTCTATAGTTCTATTGTTGGAACGCATACTCTGTAACACCTCTCAAACCTTTTTACTATTTTTGTCATTTAATTTTTTGTTTAGAGTGATTTTTATAATTAAAACAAAGTTTGAGTGACATTAATGGAATAATATTGAAACTTGGATATTGTTCTATGCATTTAACCCATTATCATATTATCTGTTTTTTTACTCTTTAGTTTGGCATTTTGTCGACTTTTGGTTTTCACGATTATGAGGTGTTGAGCAGTATAATTAAGCCGAGATCTCAAACAATACAACGTGTGATCTGAGTTTTTTTAATTTAACAACTATGTTTAACCTTGTTTGCATGATTATTGTGTCTTGTGATTTCATCTTTGCTATGCCAGACTAAACTTCTTTTATGTTTCCTTAGATGTAACAAACCCTAGGTATGTGAGTATGTTTATAATATTGAATGATAATTTGATGGATAATATGTTCATTTAACCATATATCTACATGTTTAATTATTAGGTTATTAGTAAATTCAGCTTGGTTTAGTTATTGCATGACAGGGACATGCTTGAATTTAGGCGATGGCAGTATGAGCCATTGCACAGGGCCTTAATATTTTGAGAGGCACCATTTTTTCATAAGCTCAATAAGCGGTGAAGCTATAATGTTTATTCTAGGAGGACCAAAATGTACATAAGTTCATTTTGGGAGGGCCACGGTAGTAAAATCCTACATTAAATCAATAACCAAACGAAAATAGTCATCTTATATGCATGGCATTCAAAATTATGGGAGGGCCACCGCCCTTTTGTCCTCGCATAGATCCGCCTATGATGATTGTTGGGATTTAACAAACTAGGTAACAAAGTTAGCTACGAGTGCGCAGCGGAATAGATCTAGTTTTAGCATATAGATTAACACATATAAATTAAACAAGTAATTTACTAACCTTTAGTTTATTGAGTTAAATCAATAAACTAACACCGGATCTTGATCTTGAAACGGGTGATTAAATTACCACCTCTATGGTTAGTCACACAAACACGTCAACCAAGTATGAGTCGATAACTAGTCTACCTTCACGAACCAACACCACGTGTTATCTCTAAATCCAAACGTACTTCTTGAGCTTGAACCGAAAACCAAGTAAACCGAAACCCTTGAACCAAAAATTGTTAAAACCCTAATTAAGGTTTTACTCTAATTTGGTTGAATCGAGTACAAACAAACTGAAACCTCAGTTTAGGATTTTGTAATCGTCGAGCAAGGAGAACCACCAAAAAAAACAGCAATCAAACACCGCATGTAGATCTTATATCGTCGAACAAGGAGGATAAACAAAATCAAGAACCCTAAAAAGGATCATGATTGAAATTTGGTTAGAATGGAAAGGCTAAAACCGAAAACCCTTGTTAGGGTTTTAGTTAAATAAAGGAGAGGGAGAAGGACCGATTTAGGGTTTTGATTTGTGATGAATAAGTGAATAATGAGGTTTAGGGTGGGGGTTTATATAGGTACCCAACCCTAAAGCTTTTGGAACAAGATATGTATCTTTTCCATATATATCACAAATCTTTTCTCCTTCCTTTATCTTTTTCTTTAAACCGAACAAACACCCCCTTCTGGAACCATCTAGGGATTTCTTCGTGTTTAATGCATGTGCCCCCAATAGGCTCAGGTATTTCTAACGTATAACTTGCGAAACTGACTAACATATTCCAACAGCTCCCACTTGAGGGTCAAAGTAGCAGGTTGCAGATATACTGATAATTGGCAACGTCCAGCAAACACACACATAATTACCTTTAAATTAGAAATACTTGAGATAAAGTTTCAAGAACAATCTCAGATTATAATTTATGTATTACTTGTCATTATCATCCCTTTGTTACAGATACCATTAAACCATAGATATGTATATTAACTCATTCCATATAGTTTAACATTATGTTTCTCGTTATAGAAATAATTCAGATATATAAAATGTAATTAAGAATCATCTTGGATTACCCTTTGGGTATGGCCATACAATTATCTGATTAATTCTGGAGAGGGCCCATGGTATCTTTTTGCAATTAAAGAATTGGAGGAACAAATTCTTTATTAACTACAAGTGTTGTAGATGCTGCTTCACATCATTTCCAAGAATAAACTTTATAACTACCTTATTCAGGATAGCATTTGACTTATAATTAAAAAGTGATATCCACACATGCAGAACTTGTTTGTATCTCAAGTCTAAGGATGACTTATTTAACCATTTTTGACATCTTACTCATGACTAAGGATCCAAAAGTAAATATTCGAAGGTTGGGGTATCCAATATGCATCCTTTGTGAATACACGTGAGTTTGGCGGGAACAATCCATATATTAAAAGAATATAACCAACACTCACATTTGCCTTATGTAACAAATATTCCCATAATGTTAACGACAATGGACATATTTAGAATAATAAAATTATTCAACGATTAAACATGCAAATATAGGATAACAATTATTATATGTATGAATAACAAATACCACGCATCTTTATTCATCAGAAAGTAAAAATTGTCTTACAATCCTAATTATCCAAATACTAAAACATATATGCATGAAACTAATTAACAAGTTGAAGTCTAATGTTTCTATCATTCTCAACTCTTTCTTTACAAGATAGCTAAATAGTTATCTGAGTAAACTTTCCAAATACTTATTTTAAATTCACAAATTTGTGAAAGATTTGAATCATATGATGAGTGTCGTATGTATATTTGCATACTATTGCAAGCATCATAGTATGGAAATTTGACAGTACCTTTAATGGGTATTTGAAGTCAACAACATACCTGTCTCAAACAGTTATCTTTACAGTTTCTTAAAATATAAAGTATTCTTATTCTTTAATGTGTAGTGTAACAATGCTCTTAGCTGAGCATATCTAGTTAGTAGATTTATAGTAAATGATGAAATCCTACTTAAACTATAATTGATTATTCTCTAGCATCAGTTGTACACAAACAACATTATGCCTTATAGAAATCATAAACATTTGTTTTAACAATTATCTAAATTCTCTCAATTAGATATTGTTATCTAAATATTCTTAATTAGATACAGTTGTTGTTAGCTCATCTTGCTCTTATGCAAAAGTAACAATCAGTTTCATATACAATATAACATATACATGATGAATCCTTAGTTAAAAACATAAGGTTTCCATCCATGTAATAAATTATCTCAAGTGAAATATATCATTCGAGACTTGCTCTAATGACATATTTCAATTGTGCTGGACTTTATCATCGCATATGCTTATTTAATTAACCATTTATTCCTAGATCATTTGTTTAATTTCCTAAAATCCCAAGTGAAGTTTCATTCCAATCTCGAGGATTAACATCTAGCTTAGATGGAATGATGCTTTTATTATGTTACACAACATATGAATTCTAAGAGAAAACGTAGTGCTCCCACTTGATGTCAGGTGTACTTAGGAGTTATCTTAATTTAATCAAAAATCATATTGTAATTAAACTTAAGATTTCAGCTCCTAGATGCATGATCCAATCCACACTTGGATTCTATTATCTTGTATACTTTATAAAGATTATTTTAAACTTATAATCTTTTGATTACACACCGTCCTCGCAAAAGTAATTATAAAGAAAGGAGTTATAAAACTTAATTGTCATATAACACATATAGACTCATAACCTTTTTTATTACACATCGTCCTCGCAAGGTAATCATTAAGGAAAAAGTTATGATCCTTAATTCGCCACATGTCAGATTCAAGAAAACCTGTATGATAAATAGTTATCTTTATATAATTAACGCGTGTAGAAAAGAAAGATTTAATCATAATCAATTACTTGAGTAAGATTAAAAACTCTTATCATCAGTCAGACATTAATATGTATACAATTTAGTCCTTATGAGTCTTTCTTCAAAAGAAACTCATCCACACCTTTCAATTTAACTATTTGGTAAAAGATCAATCAAGCTTAAAACATTGATTGCCTTTTAAGGACTGCATCTTGTCATTCATTATTCTAAGATATTTATCAGATTCAAGATGTGATAATTCATCTTATTACTTAGCAGGTTTACTATGACCATCTAACTTATAATCATCAGCATTGATATAAAATATCACTCTATTGATGAGGCATCCTTGCGAATTTGTGAATGAGAGTTACATTATACTTTGGTTCGACATTTTCATGTTTAACATTAGTATGACATCAACAAGTAAATTCAGAAGGTTATGTATTTTGTTCTTAAATATTTTCAAGATTTATAGATACTCCCACTTACTTTTGTAAGAAGAGATACTTCTCTAAATACTAAGTATTTAAGCAACAATAAATTATTCTTAATTAGGACAACAAAATACATTTTACAATTCTCATATCTAGCTTGTTAATAATATGCTTCATAAGATATTAACAAATTTTAGAACTTTAATCAAGACATAATGGGATTCATCATAATCCATAAATAGATAATGTCTTGAATTCCTTCTAGGTTGAAATTATATTGATTGTATCCATGACACACGCAAATTTCTAACCTTGATTGATTTGGAGGTAGAGCCATTTACGTTATCAGAAATCAAACTATATGAATATGGTTTGTTTAAACACATTAGACATACTATACTAATGTGGTATTCTATGAATATTGGAATTGTAAGACTCCATCAAAATTCCCTAGATTACTTAATTCTCTTTGGATTAAATACTCACCAATTGGGTCGAGCCAAATTGAATACAAAGTATTTTAAAACCAACTGCATGCTATAACGTATATATCTTTGAATAGTACAATAACTCTATGTTTATGTGTTTCAAGTAACCAGAACATGTCAAGTATACATTATGAGTCTTTGAATAATTCAAGGACCTTATTGCATATTTATTAATCAAGAAGACATAACAATCTTACTACTCACTTTATGTTATGAGTCATTGATTAATTCAAGGACTTTATAATTATGTGTTAACAAGCAAAGATGATTATATTAACTAAAGTAATTATGAACGCAAACTCTTGAGTTCAATAGTAATTTCAGTTAATTTCGTACTTCATAATTATGATTATATAATTAACCATAATTATATTGACCAAAACATGTAGTAAATTAGTTGAAGTAGCTAAATATTAAATCTTGACATTTAAATGTAATAGGGCAACAAACATCTTGTGTTTTTAAGTCCTAGTAGATTTATTAGCTTTCTTACCTTGAGGTCAAGAGAAACCAATAATCATATTGTTTTATGTTGTTTCTTGCACACACTTAAGATTTCTCCCACTTGTGTATGGGACAACATTATCTAATATAGACAAACAATACGACAAGCGCTCGATTGTATAAACAATATGATAGTGTCATAGATATTACAAGTAGATTTTGAACCATAACGTTTAATAAGAAATTGTGGATTGTTATTCTATAGATAACGTTTCGAAAAGCAACATCGGAAAGGCAACATGTTATCTATAAAATAAAATGCAATTTTCTTTAAAACCATGGTCGTTCTTATTCGGAAATAATGAATTATTTCAAAGCAAGCTAGAAATAATATGGGTAACTAACAAGAAGATAAAGCTTGTAGCTCCCACTGAAATTGACAACATTACATGAATGTCTTTTTAGTAATAAAACGTAAAACTCCTACTAGATTTGTTAACATTGTAAGTGTTACATTACTAGTAAAAAGCAAATAGTGATTTATTTACTTTACTACTCTCTTAGAATGCCTACAAGTAGTAAGGTACTTAGGTATTAAACAGAGTATATGAAGTTCTACTTATGTAGATGAGGGACTAGCCATTCATGCTCTTATTTAACTTGAATTTTAGCATGCAATTTCTCCTTTATCTACTGCATACCCACAAGGGTATTTAGCACTTTAAGGAATAATGTAAGTCCAAGAAAATATACCTAGAAGACCTGCTAGCAATTTTCTTTACTTATTGCAATTTAAACTCATACATCATGACAAGTGCAAGATGTTATTTATATTGGTAGCTATAGACAAAAAGTTCTCGAGTTACACAAAATATTTTATCTTTCAATTATTTCACAATCAAAAAGGGTAATGAAAGTCTATAAGTAATTTTAGATATAATTGATAAAAAAAATTAATTATAACCCTATCTTATTCTTGTCTACCAATGAGAAGAGATAGGAGTAAGTCTCACTCTTCTTACAAGGAAAAGAGACTATGTTTGTCTTTTATGAGAAAACAAACTTTTATTTACGAATCATGTTGTAATAACATAATTAATTAGAACATATAAAGTTTAATTTTAGTACTTTATAGATCTTGCCTAGCTTCTTGAAAAGCTTTAGTTGTCTTAGATCAATCTAAACAACTAGAACAAGAAACCTTGATGTATATATATAAAGATTATGCGGAACTAATCCTTATATACCTTGAAGAATAATAAGATCAATGACAAGAGCTTTCACAAAACGTTTCTATATAAAATGGATCACAAACCAACTATATGTTTTGCCTAACTGCTATTACTAGATGTGTCTCTAACTATGCCATCAGTGCTCTTTTTATACACCAAGGAACCCTAATGGGCTTTACAAAACGCGTATAGAGATCATGCATATCTTTTCCTAATTTATCTCATACATATCTCTAACTCTAACTATAATACCATTCTACCAGTACTAACTAATACACTACCAGTATTAACTTTTTCTATACTAACAATATTAATTCTGTTAAGTCTTCTACAAGTACTAACATTTGTACTGGCAGAACTAACTCTAACACTAATAAAATTAACTCTACTATACAAAATTCCTAACAATCCTCCCCTAAACTTGAACTTCACTTGTTAACTTCAAGTTTCTTGAGTTTTCTTTAATTTTAAGCTCTTGAGGATTGCATCCATCTTTCACTAGTCTTCTCTTTGATAATGATTTGATTATTGTACATTAGATCATACTTTATCTTTAGGTCTTTAACAGCATCATGGCTTCAAGTCTTTTCAGCAACATCCAACTTAGTTGGCTTTGTAGTTTTTGGAAAACTACCAGCCATTAACAGATTTGTTATGTCTTTACCATGAGCCGTTTGCTTATGGACTAGTTAATGCTTTATTGTAATAACAAGGTGCATTAATAATCTTATAGTTTTTAGAAAACTATCAGCTATAAACAGATTTGATTTTTCTTTACCAGTAGCTGTTTGCTCTGGAATAGCCAATGCTTTAGTGTAATACTATGGTGCATTGATTACCATACAGTTTTTGGTAAACTGTCAACCATCAACAGATTTGAGAAGTCATTACCCCAAGCCGTTTGCTTGTGGACTAGCCAATTCTTATGCCTGCTAAGCATGGTGAATTGATAACCATTTATTGTGTGGTGGTTAGCCAACACTCAAACCCTTCTTAAGTCCATTAATCCTTCTTTATCCCTGCTTGCTTTTCCATCCTCTTTAAGAGTTGATAACAATCTTCATTCTCTTTACCTCCTTGAAACTTTTTATCCAACACAGCCTTGCATACTTTAGCAGATAAAGGATAATTTCTTTCTGTCGACATATAAATATCTACTAAATCCAGGTTCAAACAATGTATTCTGCAAGTATCATAATATCTCCAACTAATAATCCTCTGTTAACCTGGTAAGCTCCAAATTGGATCTGTACTTAGAGGTGCATCAAACATAGTCTTCAAATATCCCCCGAATACTTTCTCATATTCATCCTCTGGTTCATTCATACTATGTTTTTTCATAACAATTCTATAAAGCTCTGTAAGATCATCTCTTGAAATATCTCTCAGCATGGCTCCAAAGTTTATGTATATCTTATCAAATCCATTTTCCCTTACAATCTGATACACACCCTTCTTGCCTTGCTTGATAATCGTATAATTTGCTACACTAGGAGGTTTAACAGCTATAGGAACAGGATTAATTGGAACATTTGTACCTGAAGTAGGATCATCTTTTTCACTAGCTTCATCCTTTTCAGTTTCATCTTTATCAGTCTTCTTAGAATGTAATCCTTTCCTTGCTATCTGCTTCCTCCTTTTTCCAATCTTCTTTAGTGGCTCTTCTTCCTTTACTTCAGTAACCTTTTCTTCTATCAATTGAGCATCTTTATCATTAGTCTTTCACCTTTTAGCAGTTCTTGTTTAAATCTCTTCACCAAATCTTTTTTGACTAGCCTTTGTGCCTTCAAAGCTCATAGGGATAAAAGATTCAATCTGTTTGGCCAACTTATCAAATTCTTCTTTCACCTCTTTAGAACTTAACTTCTTTAACTGAGTAAGCTTCCATGTCCCTTGATTCTTCAAATAATTTGTCATGTAGGTTCTCAGTTGTGATTGGGTCATAGGCTTACTTCTTCTTGCTTTTGCTCTTTCTTCTACAAAGAATTTCTTCCTTTGATTCACTAATTCAACCATCTTCTTTGCAAAGTATTCTTCTGCCACATCTTTTCCAAGTATACTCTTTGTCAATTTTGCATTAGCTTCAAGCTTAGCTCTAATGGCATCCCAATCTTCTTTAGTGTAATGTTGAGCTTCAAATTGAACCTGAGATTTTCTTTGCTTTTGTTGCTCAGTTAATTCTTGTTCTTCAGCAATTCTTTTGGCTAAGAGTGCATCCAGGTGAACTTGTTTATCAATTGCTTTATCTTCTAAAGTTTACAACCTGATGGATTCAGCAAGACTAGCTTCTTCTTGTAGAATTTATTCTTTTATCCTTTTGGGAGCTTGAGTCTCTTCTTCTATCATTAGAGCTTTTCCTTCTCTTCTACTTCTATTTGGAGAAGGAATTAAGACTTTTATACTAGCAGTACTAACTGGTCCACTTCCAGTATTAACTTCTAAGCTGCTAGTATTAATTTCTTGATCAACATTGAAGCTAGTACTAACATCTTCAAAGCCAGTACTAACTTGGACTTCAAATTCCAAGCCAGTATTAATACATTTTCCCTTTAGCCCCTTTTTCCTCTTATATCTTCTTCCCTTATCAACTGATTTAGCTTAAGAAGCAACCTTTGATAGTGTTTTAGCTGCTTCTAAGGTTGTAGGGCTTATGTATTCTACTTGTTCCTCCCCTGAAGCATTGACCTTATCCTTTGTTAGAGTAACAAAATCCTTTACTAAAGAAACTAGAGGATCATCATTAATATCCTAAATCTTCCTCCCTTGAGCCTCTGTTTCTTCATCTTTAAAGTCTGAAACAACAACTTTCTTGGTCTTTCTCTTCAAAGCAACCTCTAAAGTCTTCACTTTATTAACTAAGGTGATAATAGCACCACCAAGAGTTTGTTTGGTCTCCTTCAGCTCTTTTTCTAGATTAGTGACTTTGGTCTCCAATTTTAGAACAAGTACCATCAATTCCTCAAGTGTCATTTTGTCCTCAACACTCCTAAAAGGGTGCCCTTCTTGTAGAGGTATCTCATGGGACCTGAGTGGAGACTTATTTAGGTTACCACTATCTAACCATGCATCTAAGCCAAAGGTTGTAGTGGTAGCTCCCCTAGTGTCAACTTCCACACCTGTAGTTTCCTCATCTGAAATAATGGTTGGAGTAGGACCCTGAGACTGAGGAATCTTAGGTTCCTGTCTGTGAGGTGACCTAGATGGTGATGGTGGTTGAGGTAGTTCAGTAGTAGTGGTAATTGGTGGTTGTGATGTTGATGGAATAGGATCAAGGGGGGTTGGGATACAGCTAGGATTGTTGATCCTTGTCCTTGATCTGGTGCTGAACCTCTTAACATTATAGGCAGCAATGGTACATGTTCTCCTACAAAACCTCTTTTCATGTTTCCAAAAAGCTTTTTAGTTAAAGATTTAGCTAAATACTTTCCTTAGTTTGCAGCGGTTATATCCAAAATTATTTATAAAAATCTTGGGTACATTAAAAATTTTGAGGTGCTCTTAATGTTATGCACCATGCCATCAAATATCAATTTAGAAAAATTATAAGCTTTATTGCTAGAGAGACAGATCAAGGCAGTAGCAATAGGGCTACCAAACTAATCCCATCCACCAGACTTAGCGCTTATATAATGTAGAAGATGATGGATTAAAAACATCCATTAGGGTGAAAAATTCTTTTTCCAAAAGGTTAATTTTCCTTTAGTATCATACCCTAATGTGGTTAATCCTTCATATATTTCAGCATCAGGTAAATTATTGATACCTGTTGCATCTGCCAATTGAAGTTTACTTCTAATAGATGCCTCAGTAACAATATATTCTTTATTATCTATTGATGCTATAATTTGTTGATTCCCATTAGCAAGTGTTCTGACAGTGATAGTTTGCCAGAACTGTTTGACTAGAGAATCATTGATAGTAGGATTATGGGTTAAGGCATACCTGAGATTTGTACCCTTTAGAAAATCCACTATCTCTGAGAAACTTTCACTTTCAGTAGGCTTTTTGAGAAAACCCACCATGTTGTGCTTGTCACAATACTTTAAATTTGCCATAATGAAGTCGTAAAGAAGAGAAGTTGTGATGAAATAGTTTAAGTGCTGGGTTTAAGTCGTTTGAGTTATTAGGTGCTGGTAGAGAGAAGGAATTGAGTTTATATTGATGTGAAATAAGATTTAAAATTGTACCGACTGTAAAAGTAGGTTCTTGATAAGAAAGAAAGATATTTTAGGAAGATAAACTTAATTCTTATCCAATTAAGAACCTATAGGCAAGATAATCGCCGTAAAAATATCTAATGGTAACATTTAAATAGTAAAAATCAATTTTCCCTCAATCAGCACCAACGGTTATTTACCAGTATTAATAGTGAGGTACCAGAATTAACTTTTAGTCTACCAGTATTAACATAATGTACCAATACTAATTTTGGTCAACCAGAATTAACTTGTAGTCTACCAGAATTAACTTGTAAGCTACAAGTATTAACTTTAAAGCAACCAGAATTAAGTACTTACAACCCAGATATGAGAGAAATTTCTAGCACAACTTCCATGCATCCTCAAATCTATGCTTTTCCTAAAAAGTTAGTCCAAACATAAGAGAAATACTACAGTGCAGTATTATCCTTAAATTTAACTACCATAATTAATACACTATTAGTATTAATACTGACTACAAGTACTAACTACACATACTAACTATAAGTGATATATAAGAGAGTTAGTCTCTCTTGGGGACCCAAGCCATTACTGACTTGAGCCTGCCTGTTGGATCAACATAGTTAAAATGTTTACATATGTATGATCCACTATCTTTGGAGACATGATCAACTATATTTCCATTTGATCTCCAAGTCCAGCATGCTGAGGACTTAACAGCATTATCCCTAACTTTCCTAACAGCACTTGACACACTTTTTCCTTTACCAGTATTAACAAAATTTGTTCTAGCAGAATTAACTTTATTGTTTAAAATTCTGTTATTAAGTGCTGTATTTTGGTAAAAGGGTCTTTTGGAAGGTGAATGTGGCTTTCAAAAAATATTTAGTTTAGGTTTAGCAACATTCACAAAGGTTTTGGGACAAGCAGTATTAATTGGTCTGCCAGTACTAACAGGTACTGCTGTTCTTGAAGAACTTGGCCTAGCAGTACTAATTTGTACTGGGCCAGTCTTGGTCATGACTGTTGTTGGCATAAAATTTCTCCTTGATTTAGAGAAATTTTGGTGGTTTGTCCTCATTACACTATTCCAAACTGGTTTAACCTCCCTTTGACCAGTTCCTTTATTCTCTTTGTTCAAAACAGGTTTTTGTGCCATTCTTTTGTCATGAAAGTTACAGTCTTTTATTAAATGGCTAAAACTACCACACATAAAGCAAGCTTTAGGTTTAAACTAAAATCTAACTCCTAATTTCTTAGTGATTGGTTTACTGTTATTCCTAGGGACTTCACTAGTTTTCCTAGGTTCATCTAATTGCTTAGGATTTGTTTGAACTTTTTCAACTAACCTAATTTCAGGTTCATCCTCATCACTATCAAACTCCCAATCTTTAATAATTGGGGCACTTGTTGTTTTCTTAGTCTCATTAGAAGACATTTCAGTGACACTCTCATTCACATTAACACCATAGCCTAGAAATTTAGGCTGTTGGAATTCCTTAAGGCCTGAACTAGATAAATTAATAGTTAGAGGTGAAAATAGGCCTGTGGGTGGAGATGCAACAGCATTATAGCTATCAAAACCAAGACCCTTTTTCTTATTAACAGATATTTAACTTCTAACTAAAGTATCTAAACTCTTAGATGTATTTTCAAAACCATCAACCTTAATTTTAATACTCTCTTTTTCTTTCTTTAGATTTTCTACTTGTATTTTAAGAGCATTAATTTTAGAATCCTTAAAAGAGGCATCTTTTTTCAAAAGATCAATTTGATCACAAAAAGCAACCTCATTTTTCTTGTAGAAGACTAATTGTTCTTCCAGAGAAGCTAAACATCTTTTATAGTTTGCTAAATCAGACTCACACTTATTTAACTCTATTCTTAAGCTATCATATTGATTCTTAAGAGTTTCATAATTCTTAAGGCATGATTTTGAACAAGTTTTGTCATTTAGTACCTCAGAATTAGAGAAGGCGATAAAAGCTATGTTAGTGGGAGCTTCCTCATCACCTATAAAGCTCCAATCATATCATGCTCCATCAATGGCAATCATTGCTGTAGGATAAGCATCTTCCATAATTACTGCCTTCTTAGAGTTATCCTAACTCCTATTCATATTATCTTGATTTTTTGGACCTCTGCATTCTCTAGCAAAATGCCTCATCTTGTGACAGTTGAAGCATTTCACCTTTGATTTATCATACCCTGTAGTATCACTTCCATCAATAGTGATTTTCCTTCCAGTCCTTCTATAAAACTTCCTTGCCCTCATACTTAATAGTGCCATATTCTACTTCAAGTCTGTTGATAGAAATAATGCACAAAAACATTATTAATATTTTTCACACTCTTATAATTTTGATAATCACAAAATATAAAGACATTAAATGAAAAATTAAAACATAAACAAATAATTAGTAGCAAATATTCATTTCAAAATTATATCACTTTAAGGTATGAATAAACATATGCTTAACGCATTTTATGATCAAAGGAAACTTTTATAAAATGTTGTAAACTTTTATAAAACATCACAAAACATTTTTTACATTTAAAAGAAATGTTTAATTCAAAATAAACATTTTGAATTTCAAATTTTCGGACCTAAAACGGCTAGAAATGGTCCAGTAAACACCTCCTCTTAATAAGACAAAATAGGAGCGTCTGTACAAGGGGTGGCCCCTTTAAATACACGGGCGGCCCCCTTAATTTTAAGGGGGCCGACCCCCTATTTAAGGGGGCCGGCCATAGACTACGCTCCCCCTCTTTTGTCCTATAAATACTGGACTATTCCCAATATTTTTCTTACCTTTTGCACTCATTTTTTCTGTCTAAAACAGCCCACATATCCTTTCTAAAATCCTTTGATCATTTAATCATTTAGCTTTGTTTCCAAGTGATCCAAGCTTAATTTCTCAAAGTGCAAGAGAAGCATACATTCATCATCAAGTGAAGAAGTATTACACCTTAGTGTGCATAGCAAACTTGTTGTATTCATATCACATACTTGTAAATCATTTGTATATCTTGTAGTTGTATGTAGTAACTAGATCTTGGTAATCTTTACTAGTAGTGTTGGATAGTTGTAATATAAGTAGTGTAGTCAAGTGAAGTCATGAAGTTATGAAGAAGTCATGAAGTTGTGAAGAAGTTGTGAAGTTGTGAAGAAGTTGTGAAGTCGTGAACTAGTTGTGAAGTCGTGTTGTGATAGATTGGTTCTAGCTAAAGATTAGAATTCGACATCTAGCTTAGTGTCGGAAATTGATATAAGCAACGTTGTGTACGGTTTTCTCCGCCATAAAGGAGTTTGTTGACATAGTGAAGAAAACTCTCGAGTTTGGTGCTCAGGGAGTGGAGTAGGCCGAAGAGGAGCTTCGTAACCGAACCACTATAAATCCTTGTATTGTAGTTTGATCTTTCTAACTCTTATCCTTTATTTTTATTTATTTTTTTTTGTAACCATGGTTTCCGACACATTGGCCGAATTTTATTTGTCTTTACATATTTGTATTGTTTATATTGTGCAAGTGTTGAATTCACAAAAAGTCAAATCTAAATTTTATAAACTAACTAAACATTAAATTTAAAAAGTGGTAAAACTATTCAACCCCCTTTCTAGTTTTTCATAATTGGTATCAAGAGCCACGTTAAACAAGATTTTTAAAATAAATTGTATTTAAAAACTTGAATCAATCTATGGAATCGGAAAAATATTTAGAAGGGCAATCTATGCAAAGACCACCACTATTTGAAAGTGATGGATTTATTTATTGGAAAAATAGATTCGAAACTTATGTGAAGTCAAAAGATCTAGATCTTTGGCATGTTATTACCGATGGTGATTTTCCCCCCATTCAATTTAATCCCGAAACTAAAAAGGATGAAATTGTATCTTTTCACAAACAAAATGATGATCTTAAAAAGAAACTTGCTAAAAATAATGAAGCCAAAATGGTAATTTATAATGCTTTACCACGTAAAGAATATGAAAGAATTTTTATGTGTCAAACCGCAAAGGAAATTTGGGATACTTTGTTAATCACTCATCAAGGTAATAATCAAGTCAAACCAAATAAAATAGATCTTCTTGTTCAACAATATGAACAATTCAAGTTTCTGGAAGAGGAATCAATAGATAATGCTTTTGCTAAATTTAACACTATTATTACTAGTCTAAAAGCACTTGATGAAGATTTTTCTAGCAAAAATTATGTTAGGAAGTTTCTTAGGGCATTGCATCCTAAATGGCGGGCAAAAGTCATGGAAATTGAAGAATCAAAGAATCTAACAACTCTTTCACTTGACAAACTTATTGAAAATTTAAAAGTCTATGAACTAGTAATCAAGAAAGACTCCGAAACCGTCAAAAGCAAAAGAGAACAAAGTAGATCTATTGCCTTGAAAGCTAGAAAGGAATCTAGTGATGAAGATAGTTCAACCTCCGATAGTGAAGATGAAGAATACGCCATGGCCGTAAGAAACTTCAAGAAATTCTTCAAAAGACAAGGACGATTCGTAAGACAACCATATGAAGAAAGAAAATCATTCCAAAGAAATAAAGATGACAAAAATGGGAAAAGCGAAAGAAAATGTTTCAAGTGTGGAGATCCAAATCATCTCATCGGAGAATGTCCGAAACAATTAAAATATCAAAATCAAAAGGCGTTCGTTGGAGGATCTTGGAGTGATAGCGACGATGATGAAGAGGAGAAGACAAAGGACGAAAAATGTCTTATGGCTAAAGATTCTAATGAGGTACTTTCCGAAACCGAATACTTTAGTGATGACCAATCATCAATAGATGAAAATGACTTAGATAGTGAATATAGTAGACTATGCAAAATAGGACTAAAAGTCATGGCTAAAAATAAAACTTTAAAACACGATAAAATAAAACTAGAAAACGAAGTACTAGAGTTAAAAAATAAATTATCTAGATTAGAAAAAGGTAAGGAAGTAAATGAAGAATGTAAATTATGTCAAGATCTTAGGTTTGAAAATGAGAAGCTTAGAAAAGAAATATCTAGGCTAAATCAATTTAATGATAGTAGTCACTCACTTAAGAAAATAATAAGTTCTCAAAAACCTTCCGGAGATAAATCCGGTTTGGGATTTAATTTTACCAAAGGGTCACCTAGTGTAACCAAACAAGTAAATTTTGTAAGTGCTCAAGAAGTCGAGTCAAAAGAAAAATTAATAGAATTAAACCCAACTCAAAACCAAAGTTTATGCTTATAAACAATACTAAAATTCCTATTGCAAGTGATGATGAGGTAAAAAGTTTTTACAAACCTTCCTTAAAACCTGGAGTCGGATTTACTAAACCCTCAATAAGGTCTAAAACACCTCCTCCAAGAAGAAAGGAAAACTCTCATCCTCATTCCAAAACACCTCAACCTAGGAGGGACCAAGGTAGACCAAATTACCCTAACAATGTGGAGGATGGTCACCGTGCATGTGTCCAAATCAAATGCGAAACATGTTTGTAAACAATAACTTCGGACCCATGCAACGATGGGGACCAAATGGCTAAATCATCACATCTTCCGAGGTCAATCATCTACAAACATCATTTGGCATTCGTCAATCAAATTGAAGAACTCACATAGGATTTCCATAAATCCTCAAAGCTTGCTACCTTGAAGATTTCAAAGAAATTTCTCTTGAAGGTTAAGGTATGTCTCACTCTTTAATTAAGTAAATTATTGATTGGTATATGATACACTTAGTATTAGTGACAGTTAGGAAATATGATAGTCATTAGAAATGCCATTTGTTAGATTTCTAGTTTTTATAGAATTTGTTCATTAGGAACAATTTCTTCACATGGATTATCCATGTACCATCACAAAAATGGAAATCTTCTATGTCCACTAGTAGCAAACTCATGTAGATGAAGAAAAATGAGTTAGTGGGTAATTATTAACATGGAAGTAGGATTAGTCTTACATCTTACACCAGAAAGGCATGATATCAAAACACTATGGATGAAACAAACTCTCTACAATATACTACGTCTATCGCATTTACAAAAATTCATTATTCTATCATAAAATATTTACCGTCTTGGATATACTCTAAATCGTGACATTTAATTATTTCATCCGAGATAATTAACTTTCTCATCCGAGATAATTGAAAAAGTCACTTAATCATCGTTAATCCTTCTTTCGGCTTGACAACTTGATTATTTCATCCGAAGTAATTAAAGTTTTTTTAACAAAAAGTTAATTAAAAGTGTTGAGTATTCTTTCTCGATCGATTACTAGATTATATTAAATAATATTACTAGTGTATCTTGACGTATTTTGATATTTATACTTCTCACAAAACTGGCTAAAAATCAAAAATATGTTTTTCAGATGGCAGCCCCCTTAATTTTAAGGGGACCGGCCGTATAAAAGGGACGAGCCCCTTAATTATTTAAGGGGACCGCCTATCTGAGAAAACAAACACCCCCTTTCAAACGGAATTTTGTGCCAAACACACCATTCACTCTTCTTCTCCTCTCCCACTTACTGTGATGAAAATCCAACACCGTAACCATCAAAATCAAAATTTCAAATCATCCAGTTAACCAAAATTCACAAGGGGTAATTACTAACAAATCAATCAACAACATCTGTTGTAAGTTTTCCATCATTCTTTTCATTTGATTTCATCCAATTTTTCTCCTAATCAAAATTGGGTGTTCTTCGTTATTTTCATACTTTTTAGATTAGAACTAGGAAATCTATAACTACAATGATTCCCGTAGTCATAAGAATTAAATACATTCATTAGAATTGAGTCACAAAAAAAAATTTGGTTCGAAAATTTTATAAACATATATACATATTTTTTTATTTTTTTTTATTTTGAAACAAAGTTTATACATTGTTGATTCATGCCAAAAACACGTTAAAACAATTATACATTGCCCATCAAAATGTATATTCCTAAATATATACTTTTCGAATCAATGGATAATATGTTATAAAAATAAAGGGTGTTTGGTTCGTTTCTTAGGAACAATTGTTAGAGTCGAAATGACCATCACTATAGCTTTGTCACGTGTATAAACACTTAACGAACTTGTATAAGTCATCAAGATATATAATTCATATATATAT
>BQNB010001948.1:73569-131167 GCA_026074375.1 Tanacetum coccineum | reverse complement strand
TGATATTCGCGTGCTATTAAGGCTTTCTATAACACAAACAATGCATGTCGCTCATCGAATAACTTTCTTCTGAGATTAAAGGTAAATTTTGCAAATTTTGCGGTACATAATTTTACTTAAGGAAAAAGAGAAATTTGAATTTTACGGAGTGTTACAATATTCTTAGCCTTATAACTAGCATAAGCTTGCTTTCCAATTTTGCAAGATCACAGAAGTGTTGATCAAACTTAAGCTTAGGTAAGTTTCCAACTAATTGCTTAAATGCTAACGATTGAATGAGACGCATATTTGCATGAACTAATCTCCTATGCCACAACGTGAAGTTTTCATCAATCGTTGCTAGACAAATTTTGGCGTTAGGCTTATTTCCTAATTTCATTACATATAACCTTTCTTCCTAATACCTCTACCTATGACCTTACCATCCTTAGTAATTTCACTATCATGTTTAGAGAAAGTTACTCTACACTTATTATCACATATTTTTCCTATACTTAACAAGTTAAATCTTAAGTTATCTACATGCTCTACATTATCTATTTTGAGAGAGTCATTTGAAATCGTACCTTTGCCAATGATGTTACCGCAAAGATTGCTACCAAAAATAATATTACCTCTATTGTATGCAGTGTAGCTTGAGAAGAGCTTTGGGTTACCCGTCATGTGTTTGGAGCATCCGCTATCCTTTATCCACTCATTGGGTTCCAAGTCAACTCTAAGGCATATCTATTTATATAAGGCAACACCTCAAACATTTGGTCCCTAATATCTCATGGGTCCAAAGTTGTTAGTGCTAAACATCCCTTGCATTTGATGCAATTGGTTGGGATGTGGAAATGGAAGACACATTTCCCATGGCATGTAACTTTGACGTGGGAAGTTGTTCCAAGTTATAGGAAAACCACGAGGTTAATTTTTATGACTCTTCTAGGTGGTGGAGTTTTTGATCTAAAATTTGGTTTTGAAAATCCAACTCTGGGTTTTGATAATGGCTTATAGAATTGCTTAACTTCATTATCACTAGCAACGAGAACTCTTACATTGTTTACTATTATATGTTTTGGTCTAGGACCCAAAATAGATTTTTGAAAATACACATTTTTTTTAGATCCAGGTGTACTAACTGGTGGCTGTCCCATAATTGTTTTGGGGGCCGCCTGAACACCTTGGGGGCCGCCCATATTTATGGGACCTCCATCAGAATACGTCTTTTTCTGAGTTTTCATGAATTTTATTTCTTTAGTTCCACTAGATGATGCTTCAAATGAATTAAATCCTAAACCTAATTTTTCACCGGAGGGTTTTTGATTACTTAACATTTCATTTAGACATTGTGTGCTCTTTTCAAATTTATTTAATCTAGTGACTTCCTCTTTGAGTTTTTCATTCTCAATTTTAAGCATATGACACTTTACACATTCGAGATCAACTCCCTTGTTTTTCTCGAGTGTAGACACTTTTTCCTTTAGAACACTAAGTTCTTTTTCTAAATTATTTCTAGTGGCTTTTAATCTTTTGTTTTTAGTGATTATCTTTAAACTCATTTTGCACAGTTTATCATATTCATTATCTAGCACTAAGTCATCTATTGACGAGTTCTCATCACTAAAGTAGGAGGATTCGGAACATACCTCACTTGATGCTTGAGCTACTAGACACGTTTCGTTATTGACTTTCTCATCATCTTCTTCACCGCTATCACTCCAAGAACCTCCGACAAATGCTCTTTGGTTCTTGTCTTTTGGTGGTTTTGGACATTCTCCAATAAGATGATTCGGGTCGCCGCATCTAAAGCATTTTCTATCACTTTTACCGTTTTTGTCGTCTCGGCTTCTTTGAAACGTCTTTTTGTCGTTCCGAGGTTGTCTCACGAATCTACCTCTTCTCTTGAAGAACTTCTTGAAGTCTCTTACCGCCATGGCGTATTCTTCGTCTTCACTTCCGGAAGTCGAACACTCTTCATCACTAGATTCTTTCTTAGCCTTTAAAGCAAGAGATTTCCTTTCAACTTTTGCTTTGACTATTTCAGAATCTTTCTTGATGATCATTTCGTGAACTTTGAGGTTCCCGATAAGTTCATCAAGAGATAGTGATGTTAAGTCTTTCGACTCTTCAATTGCCGTGACCTTTGCTCTCCATTTAGGATGTAGAGCCCTAAGAAATTTCCTAACATAGTTCTTGCTAGAATAACCTTCATCAAGAGCTTTTAGACTAGTAATAACAGTGTTAAATCTAGCAAAAGCCACTACTACATATTGGACTTAAGGCAACACTCTAAAAGTGTTGTATTATGCTTTAAAAGTGTTACATTATGGTTAATGCAGCACTTTTTGAAGTGCTGCGTTAGGCAACGTTGCCTTAGGTCTAAAGCAACACTTTAAAAAGAAAATGCAACACTTTTTGAAAGTGTTGCCTCAATTTATTAAAATGAAACAATTAAAGTGCAACACTTTTGAGACTCAAACGCAACAATTTTTTACTCTAAAGCAACACTTTATATGTTGAATGCAACACTTGTATATTTAAGCACCAACCAATGACAACACTTTTATTTAAAAAACGCAACACTTCAAGTTGTATCCTGCCATATAAGTGCAACACTCTCCAACATCTATCGCAACACTTTTATTCTATTTATAGAATTTTCTTTCCATTCAATTAAAATGCTATACACTTCAAGTTTGTATGATATGCAATTCAAATGGATGTAATAATGCTAATATTCTAGATAAAACTCATTATAGTAAATACAATGTTGTACATTAATATATTTGTACAAGGTCAAAGTAACTACAAAAGTACAAGTAATGGTAGTTGCTAGTTGGTATAAAATGATCTCAAGTACAATCATAGAAATATTTGGAACTAGTTTTAAGACCCGCCCGTTGGGCGGGGAGATTTAAGGTATTATTGGAAGAAACATTTATATGTTAATACTTGTTCGATATTGTTTTTGGTTGTTATAACTATTGCCTATCATTTAGATAACTTGTTATGATTTTTGTTTTATATTATCATTTACAACACATATAACTTATATAAGCTTATATTAGCTTTAAGAATTGTTAAAAGAAAAAAGAAGTACCGAATGTTGTACATATAACTTATATTAGCTTCAACTATATCATCATTAATATAATACTAATTGATAGACCATGGAATACAATAGAATAGTTCATATGTGTTACATTGCTTGTAAAGACCTCTTCATACACATTCTTTATAAATATAAAAGTAGTAAATAGCTTGATACGATAACGTTAAATGAAAAATCTAGACAAATGACTATAAGGAATAATGATTACAGCTCATTTACATGTTTCAAAATGGTTGATTCCAAATCATCTTATCCATGACAGGGGTGAACAATATAAGGATAAGCATACTCAAGACATAATTTACATCTAATCACTATATTATGAAGTCATTCTTGTAGAAACATTGAAGTATACATTACTCGTAACGTGCATCTTCTTCTTGAATTTCATGCAATAGAAAAGTATTCTTTATTCTCTCTAATTGGTCGACAGTCGCCAAAATGAATGAGCGGGCGTCCATTATGGACGGCCCATATATTAAAATGAACGGAGTACAGTAACCACTTTGCAGATTGCACAAGTAAAAGACTAATGTTAATACTATGAACCCACATACCAGCATGTCAAGGTTAAATAAATAAATAATAAATTCCCCAAAAAAAGGTTAAATAAAAAAATAAACTATCGAAACAGCACAATTAAAAGTTAATTAGGCGTAGAAATTTTGGGTAACTTTGAACACCCCGGTTCACAGAAAGGGTAAAAGGGTAATCTTATCTAAATATATAAGTGATCAAAGTTTCAATAATGAGATAATCAGTGAAAAAGATAAATTCTAACACCTCCTGCTGCATTCCTTCCATGCCACTAATCCCAATTCCAATACCAGCTTCTTGAATTATGCCAACATCATTTGCTCCATTTCCAATCGCTAATGTCATCTTGCCCGTATATCTTTTCACTAATAGAGTAATCTAGAATTTTTTCACAAAAAACACAAAGTCATATTGCATTCATTTGTTGTTAAAAAAATTGCATTTACTTTGTTTATAAATTGTGTTATGTTTAGGCTATGAATCTAGCTTACCAGTGCTTTCTGTTTGGTAAGACACGACAACATATTACAGAAGCACAATTAACTGCCAACTGCAAGAAATGGTCTCTTAAGTCATTCCTCAAAGCAATTTCAAGAGCTTTACCATCCACCACAAGAGCGAAAGGATCATCCTTTGTTTTTTCGCTTATTGTCACTCGATAAGACGCCTCAATTTTATTTAATATGTCGTCTTTCATAGCCTGAAAAGCTACAAAATGTTTAATCAGTACCTTTAACTCAAATTGTAAGTCAAATATATTGATACAAGCCAAGTGCATGATATTCACCTCTAATTGGTTTTTTGATCTAGCATCCCTGCTTAAACTTAGATGAAACTGTTGCATATCATGCTTAAGCAAACTACAAGCGAATTTGACAAAAAATATATATGTTAGAAATGGTGAGGGAAATTTAATTAAACTTTAGTAATAATGAGGCTTATTTAATTTTTTTCAAATCCTCACCCAATATTTACAGCAGTCTCCTTCTTGTCCTCTGTGAGGAGCCATATTTTGATTCCTGCTTATGCAAGTTTGTCTATGCATTCTGCAACCTGATATCGATGTTAAAATAAAATCGTTATTTCTTTTAGAGGTGAAAAAAAGAACAGGTTGGTCAAGGTGGGTAACGGGTCAGAGCTGGTTCATGTAATCAATTTAGTATGCTAAATATATTATAAGAACTATGTAATATCAAAACTAAGTTACGCCTAGTGAATAAGAAATCAATTTTTGAGATTTTAATAAAATGCACTATAAATTAACCTTGTTTCCCTATTAGCTAGCTGATTTGTTACAGTAAAAAATAAAATAAAACAATACCCGAATTGACCCGCTTGTTATTTAAAATCTTAACACCAATTCTTTCTCAATGGTTTCAGATACATTTTCTAGCATTTCTTCTTTTTCAGGTCCGATTATGGACATGGCTTTGGCGAATGATGAGCTCCATTCTTCATACTTTGTCCTCAACCCGTCTTCTGCATAATTTGCAAGGTGCATAGTTGTAGCATGCTGGTATGTCCTACCACCGTCGCCTAACCTATCAAATATAATACTGCAAATTACAATAATATCCGGTTATATTATAGAAAAGTACTTTCTTAACTCCATTGTTCATACTTATAGATGTCGACTTTGACCTATCCACATTTGGACAAGTCTATTTGGGGTATGTTATATCTCCAAAGGGTCAAATGGGTCAATAGAGTTGATAAAAAGAAGACGGATCAAATGGGTCAAAACAGGAAGAAATCGCCCATACTGTAGACAACCTACAAATGTTTAATCCAAATGATGAGATTGTTGTTTTAACAATATAGTTTTCCGTTTTATTTTGCATGCAAGATATCAATAATAAAATTCACAAATGGGATAGGAAATGTTTCAATCCGGCTCATTTGAGCTCGATGAATTGAACCCTTAACTTTGTAAACTATATTCGACATTCTGGAGACTTACTTGTCAGCACCTTTACAAAATAAGAAAATTTGACCAACTTCATCACGTACTATCACCGACATCCTCTTCCTAGAGCTACTGAATTCTAACAAATTCAATAGCTTGTATTCCCTATAATTGGACGTTAGCATGATAAACCAAAGATTATAAAAATAAAGAATGGTCAGGAAATAAAGCGGACCTTTCGACCTCCGCTGAAGATGAATCGATCTCTTTAACAAACATAGAAGACTGAGTTCTTTTGTAAAATTGAAATCCAAACTCTTGGGCTGCAATCAAGAACGTCACTTCTTCAGGCGACTCTGCCTCATATTTGAGTATATGGCTACCCGTTTGTTCATCTTCGACTGGTATCCCGGTATGACATAAAGCCAAGACTCTGAAGAACATTATCATATCCCAAACATTTGATCCATGGAGCCACATTTTGTTCATTAATCTATCATCTTTAAAATTAAACCCTTTGATATCACTCGCCTCACTATTCTTCTTAGCATGTTCATCATCCATGATGCTATTCCTTGATTCCTTAATCTGACTAGAAGACATCTCGACCATCTCCATGCTATGACCAGGGGTAGAATTGGTATCATCCAGATTATAACGATAGCTCTCGATATCAATATTCAATCTTTGTGAAGCAGCACGAACAATCTCATTAACATCTCCCCCGTAAGAAATCCCTTCAATTGAGCATTTCCTAAACTCCATTTGATTACAAGTCAAAGTCCCCGTTTTATCAGTCAAAATCATTTCAACCTGACCAAGCTCCTCGTTCAAATTCGATGTCCTTGCTTCAACTGATTTCCCAGACATATCATCAAATAAATGTTGATCATTGTTTATAAGCATTGCTTGTAAGAATTTAACCACTTCAATAGAAACATAAAGCGAAATCGGTATCAAGTAACCATACAAGATTAACGCCCTCAACAACTGAAGAAACCCCGACATAAGTGCCTTATCTGGATCAAAGGACCCATCTGTATCATCCCTTAACCGAAGGTACCACCAAGAGATACCCCGTTAACTAATTAATGGGTTGGTTTGGTTATGTTTGTCTCTAATGGGTCAAATAAAGTATAGCAAAGGGGAACGGGTAGCAGTCGCATATATAGAAGTCTAATTCATACAATCTCCTAAGCCGTCCGTTTTGAACCGTACAACAATATTCCCTATTACCTAAGCCGCCCAACTCACCCATTTTCCAACCTTTATTGAAAAATCTATATAGGATGCTTACTTCTTGCGGCAATGCACTGAGTCCAAAATCAGAAACCTTGAGCTTCCCTTCAGAATCCAGAAGAAGATTTTTGGGCTAGTTATTACAAGAAAGACTGTCAGCATAGACGAGACATGAAAATACATCCTCATTTCCGGGCTTGTTATTACAAGAAAGACTGTCAGCATAGACGAGACATGAAAATACATCCTCTCACAAAAAAAGAATCTTAATTTAAACAGTCCTTCTCAATTCTCACCTTTAAATATCTATGGTACACTTCATTTCCGTGGCAATATGCAATAGCATCAATAAGCTGCTGAAAGTACCTTCTAGCACTCCTCTCAGAAAGCTTCCCTTTGTTAACCTGCCAACCAACGAAAGAAACAAAAGCTGGTTTATTAAGATGAAAGTTGGGGATGGATAACACACATCGCTTTTCTATCAGATAAATCTTACAATTTTGTCGAAAAGCTCTCCTCCATTGATGAATTCCAGTATTATATATATCTTTGTGTGCCTTGACAAAACCTACAATATTAGGATGCCTCATAATCTTAGTTATCGATATCTCTCTTTTAATCTACAAGAAATAACTACAGAAGTAAGTCTAAAAGTATGCATACAATGAATTGTCATGGTTATCATATAGTCATCTACGTCATGGTTATCATATAGTCATCTATGTCTAAAAGTATGCATACAATGAATTGTCATGGTTATCATTTGATTTGATCTTATCATTTGGTTTATCCTTGAGTATGGTACTTCTTCCACAAGGACAAACCAACTGATAAGATCAAATCACACATTTTTTTACCTTATTATCTTGTTAAAATATAATTAAAAAAATATTTTTAAATATTGATATTGCACAGACTGGCAAAAAATTATAATAAAAAAACAAAAAACATGATCATTATCATCAGTGATGTTAAAAAAACATGTAATTGGAACAAAAAATATCATGATCCTTTTGTTCAGCATTGGTAGCTTTATCAGCTTCCACATGTAATTGCTATAATGTTTGTATCGCAAGTGGTATCTTTTTGTGCACCAAAAGATTAAGGTTGCAAGAAAAAAAATGAAAATTAAAATCACGATTTTCCATCACGCTATTAAATTATAGTTTTAGGTGTTAGGGTTTTTATGGATTTTAAACAATTGAAGTATCATTAATATCAAGAATGAATTATGAATAAATGAAAATAAAAATCATACCTTGGATCGTTTAGCATTTGGTGATACAAATTGTTGGTTAATCGCCGACGTGATGTTAATGTTTGTGATCAATCGATTAGCATTCGGTGTTTGTTATGGCAACATTCCTTGTTTGTTAATGAATTTCCATGGTTTTTTTTCTTTACACATCTAGCCCTAGCAATTGATTTTCGTGGGTAAGCTGTTAATGGTTGGTTTGAAGAGTTATTTTGGTGAGAATTAAATGCCGGTGTCTACTTTTAATATGATGCGTTGATTATTATTGATTTTACACGTGTTATTTTTTGGGAATTTTGGGTCAAGATGATGGTTTCAAAAACCTTTTTTTATATATGTTATAGATATCCTCGCAAGTCTTTATCCACGACTTTAGCCTTGAACCACTCCATATCAACATAGCCTAGAACATATGAAAATGAGGAAGAATATTGTTAGTCTTTTTAAATTTAAAACGTTCCTTGAAATGTATTTAGTAATATAAATTCATGCTCATCATTAAACACTAGTGTAAAATGAAATTCCAATATGATTACTCAAATTTCAGAAAACTTCAGTAGGTTCATTGTTGAACCATAAGTCCGACCATAATGAGCAAATATTGGGATACTTTCATTTCTTTTATTGATTTGTATTATGAATCTTAACCATACTTTAATCAAGATAAACCTAATTAATTCTTGTTTAATATCCTACCTTATCTTATCTAACAGGTTATTGTAGGTAAACAATAGAAGTGGATAAATGGACGGGTTGCGTCATTTTGTCAAGTTATTTAGTGTCTTTCCATCGAAATATTGATCTAATACCATAATGTAGGCATACCAGTTGAATGTTCACTAGCTAAGACCGTGGAATATAATCCTTTTGCCCTTAGCTATAAAATATTACATGGTCTTAGCTATAAAATATTCTACGGTCTTATATGTTCATTAACCTTAAAAAAAATTACTCCTTTTGACCCCGTGAGCATTAAAATATTTGATTTAATACGTAGTTTAAGAGAAATGTTCAAACATTGTTAGAAGTCCCAAACTCATCAAATGTGTTTTTTATACTCGAAACACTAAGATATAAACTATAAACAATAGAAAGAGGTATATGTTTTGCTAACCTGGTGTTTTCAAAAGATTATAAAGACAACAACTGGGACTTGTGATCAATGTCATTGAAGATGAGAGTTCCCGTCATAGGAACAAACTGTTTTGTGATAAGCTGCAGGAAAACACAACAATTAACAGTTAGATCGCATTCAAAAGAGAAAGTGATGTCCAACCATAACAGCAAGTCAACAAGTTATTAAGACAAAAAAATAACGCTATTATCCTCCCATCCGATAATACAAAACATCTTGGACAATGTTAGAAATTGTTCTGGGACATGAGAAGTAAATACAAGTGAAAGACAAAAATAAGAATTTTTAACCTTAATGATTTCCTTTGATGCAACTCCACCGACATAAGCAGCAACTGCATGGAGCTCAGCAGCACCATAACGACACATCTCGTTAATAAGGTCTTCGGTCAAGGTAGAGCCATTACAGCCCAAGTCACTGAGGAGGCCAACTGCTGTAGTTTTTAATATGAATATTTCCTCATCCATGGCACTCCACAACGCTTATAAAAGTTAAAAACAATATATAATGGTTATAGTTATGTCATTGATAGTGACATTAAAATGTTACCCATCAAACTGCCCGGGAAAAGTATTGTAGTTTGTTGCAAATCGATCGACAGCTCGAAGCAAAATATAGAATCCCACAGCCACACTGCCATTAACAGTAACAAAAAACTATCGATAACAATTCCATAATACAGACGTGATCACCATATATACACATATACAGAGATAAGGATATATGTACTCCTCATCAGTAAGATATTTTTGCATCTCAGGCAAAAATGGAGAATTGAACTCTTTGCCTATATCTGCATACCTATAAAATGAAGAGACAAATTACATTTACATAAATCTATAACAAAGATTCAAAAACTGGTATATGACATATTCTGTCATATAAAAAATTGTAAAAAATAGTTGTGGATATTGTTAACCGAACTTACTGTGAGCTTTCTCGCATTCTTACAGAAGCTTTTTATAACAGCTTTAGAGATGCTATATGGATCTCTGCCGACCTTTTTCAGGATATCTCTAACACGTTGCTCAACTACAAGAAAATCAGCCTCAGCCTTAGCCTAATAGAGTTTCTGCAGGTTTACATATAATCTATAATAGAATTGTCGGCATACATTAGTTACATCATCCAATTCAAAAATCACAGCAATGGTAAGTAAAAAAAAGCTATAGGTAGCACAGTGTGCATATCAGGTAGGTTGAGTAACAAGGCAAAATGGTAACTTTGGTATGGATAAAAACGGGTCGGCGCAAGTCAAATTGACCCGTAATATTTATTGTCCAAATTTATTAGTTGGTCAACAAATTACATAATTGAATTGTTAAACGTACACTTTGGCCTATCGAACTCGTTAATCCTAATTGACCCGTTCAAAGATACACTTTTGGCCTGTTTGGCCTTTTAACCCATTTGAACTATTTCATGTGTTAGCCTCAATTTATTGAGTCGAACAAGGAAGCTCGGTCACTCTACGATGGAGCTTCGGTCTTTAATTAGTTAATGTTGTAAGAAAATAATATCGGGAATCGGGCTCGATAAATAATCTAATATTGTATATGTTTCGGGTTTAATCCCAAACAAAACCCGAGCCCGGGTCCTAGTTAAATATCTCGCGCGTCACATTAAATGTGTAGGGGTATATATATATTTAGATATTTTCTAAAAATATCTAAATATATATAGATATTTTCTTTTTAGAAAATATCTAATTCTCAAATTCTCATAATATATTTTTTCTAATAAATCTCTCTCTCTTTTCTCTCTCTCTTTTCGATTCTCTCTCTCTCTCTAGTTTCTTTGATTCGTGGTTCGGGTTATGAAGTGAAAGTGTACATCGGGAACCTACAATTGGTATCAATCGCCTCGGGTGGATTTCGTGGTTTTTTTTGGTGTTGTGAGCCTATTGGATTCGGCAGTTTGGTTGTTTCATCATTCGGTATATTTGTTTCTTTTTGTTATGGATTGGCTTATTTAAACAGAAAGAAACGACGTTATATTGGTTAGTATTGTGGTCCAAAAAAGTTTATTGGGTCGCATCAGTTCAAAAAAAAACACGTCAAGGGGTTTACGCTTTTTTGTGAGGAACAACGGAAACTAGCGACGAACTAGCGGACGATCTAGCGGACATCGAACGAACGGACCGAACTTGCGGATTCGACGTGCGGAACAAAAACTAGGGATCGAACTTAGCGGAACATCGGAACGAGCGGATTCGATCTAGCGGATCGATAGCGGACGAACGAGCGGATCGAACTAGCGGATCGATCTAGCCGGAATCGAACGATCGGATTTTCGAACAGCGGGATTCGAACGAGCGGATCAAAGGAGAGGACTCGATCAAGCGGATCTGTCGATCGAGCGAATCGAAAATGTGGCAACTCGAACGAGTGGGATCGAACGAGCTATTTCTTTTTGGAACGAACGAAAATTTTTGAGAAAACTTGTGTGACGGAAAAGGGGTTTCCAGTAAAACAGCTATATCTTTTGATCCGTAAGTCCGTTTAAGGCCTGTGACCTATCTTATCGTAAGGAGAAAAACGTTGGACGGGATCAGTTGTAACCACCCTTTAACTGGTTAAGGATTTTTCGATGCACAAAACATCGTTTTCTTATGATTTATTGACACTCTTTCAGTTTTTTTTGGAAATATTCGCCGTGATTCGAATCAAATCATTCACGGTTTTTTCTATTTGATTCTGTAAATCCACGTTAATTCATTTATCGGTTTTAATCATAGACGTGTAATATCCAGTGAACGTGACATTACTTACACACCCATCATACTTCAACTCACATCTTATCCACTTAAGATTCCAACAAAATCTTCACTATTCTTAATTCATAACTATTGCATTCATCATGTCAATCCTGTAAAACACTCTCCACAGAAGCCAAATGCATACAATATTCATGTCAGCTGGTTCTAATAGAGCGTCCACGATGCTTGGACAGGAAGATATTCTCAGTGGCATTCGCATTTTCTACGATACCTTGACACTAAATCGAATGGTGAATATCTGAGGAAGTGATTTTTGATGGTCCTCGTTATTTGCCTACGAACGTACTCATTGCAGCAGTTGAAGCAGCAGAGAACATTCTACCAGTAGCTGCACATGAAGAAGTAGAGACAATACACAACATGACAGCAGAGAACAAACTTTACTTTCAAGCTGAAAAGGAAGCTATTTTCTTGATTCTGACTGGTATTGGGGATGAAATTTACTCAACTGTTGATGCATGCAACACAGCAAAGGAGATGTGGACAGCCATTGAAAGGCTACAACAAGGGGAATCGTTGAACGTACAAGATGTAAAGACCAATCTATTCTGGGAATTTGGGAAGTTTACTTCTAGAGATGGAGAATCCATGGAGTCTTATTACTCCCGGTTTTACAAACTGATGAATGAGTTGACAAGGAACAACTTGCAAGTTTCACCAATGCAAGTGAATGTTCAATTTCTTCAACAACTTCAACCAGAATGGTCAAGATTTGTGACGATTGTCAAGCAGAGACAGGCAATAGACACAGTCTCATATCACAAGCTGTTTGACGTTCTGAAGCAGTTTCAAAACGAAGTTAATGATATCCGTTCTGAGAGATTAGCCAGAAGTGCAAATCCATTAGCACTTCTTGCGGGCTTGCTCAACCTTATTCTGATTAACTAATATCAGGGCACCAAACCTCAAAGATCGAAGCACCATTCATACAAAGCAATTCTGCTTCCACACGGCCATAGTTCGGTGGGGGTATACCAGACCACAAAGGCAAAGCAGATAGCCAAACCAGTTATCATCAATCTGAGTCGTTTTGAGGGTAAGACAGTGATCCAGACAAGCTCAGAGGGATAAGGTTATGCAAAAGAACTTGGCATCCTTGCTAAGTATTTTAAGAAGCTGTACAAACATACCAACAACAAACCTTAGTACTTTTTCTTCAAACTCCACGAAACAAGGACTGAAGATACCACACCAAGGTATAACTAATGACAATCAGTAAAGGCAGTTTGGGAATAAAAGGACTAGTGACAGTGTTGGGGCTTGGGAAACAGTAGGAGGTCCGGTAGTTGCAAAATCTTCGGTCTTTTAGGATACTGTGCTATAAACTGCAAGGGATTGTTGGTCGTCTATGGCTTGGGACTTATGCAGGAAGCCAAAGCGGGGTTAAAGATTAGCTGTTATCACAAGAGTAGATGATGGATTGTGAATCATGTCTGAACTAGTGTGGTTCCATCTTCAAGTAGCAAGCTATTGGCTAGAAGGACACGGATGTAGAGATTGTATGAACCATGAATTGGAAGCACATTTTAAACGTTACATGGGCAAAAGAATTCAGGAGGTTTCTCACCTGCGCGAATTAAGTTCCTATGATACGCCATTGGAACAGGTACAAAAACCATTATGAAAATGATGTGTTTGCCATTGTAATGATGACATTATGAGCAACCTGAATCCATTTAACGTCAATTGTTTTGTGGAGAAGGTTGATAGCAATGTCATTCTGATTCATCAAATATTAGTGTACTAATGATAATCAGGTTGGATCAAAAATGCGGCCTGAATGTGTTGTTATGAGCGTGCTGCGCTTGCCAAGTTAAATTGCTAACTTTGGACTCTTGGTATACTGAGGAAAATAAAACGATTTTAAAAAGCGATTAAAGAAAGGCAAACGCATCATTGAAGACACAAGAAACTGAAGGGTGCAAAAACTAATCCTTGATTAAGTTCTACGTAGGGCTTACTCGGGGAGGGCTACTAGCAGTCTGGGATAGTTCTTGATATGCATTAGATTCCATACAGACTGAGCTGAGAAGAGTAACACGGCATTAATGACCAAAACGTGTGAGTATAATATACTTCAAACAAAGTTAAATGGACACTTTAGGACTCATTAGCTATTAATGACATAGACATACAAAAGGGTTTAAAAATAAACCTATGAAATGTTCAGTTGTCAATCAGAAACACCGATGAGCTAGTCAAAAAAGAGTTTGTTTAATTAGGTCACAATTTTTGAAGGTCAACTCAAAGAGAAAAGTAAGGTTATTTCGATTTAAAGGTTTAAGGAAGGAAAAGACATTGACTCGATGATTTGAGATAGAGGAAAACAGATAAAGTTTTTTTTAATTAAATGGAAATTCTTTATAAAAACGCTATCAGTCAATTTCAGACCATTCACATGTTAGCACCAAATGCGCTACTTATAATGGTTGATAACCTTTGCAAATCCAAAGTACCTCAAGAAAGATCAATCTGATAAGCCTCGTTTGTATGATGAGTCCCATATGATACTTCTGAATCCTGGCAAAAGATTTAATGCCACCGATGGGGAAAGAGACAGTGACATCTTGAAAAGGAGAGTAGATCAAAATTGGAATAAAGACAATGGTTATCCATATAATTACACATATCAAAAACATTCTTTATGGACACTTTCAATCACCTTCCAAAACCTATCTTAATCAGTTGGAACGCGCTAAAGAGGTTTTTGGAAGATCAATGTGGGAGAAAAATAGTTTGTTAGGACAAAAACCAAACATTGCTAAAAACGTTGGCTTCTCAACCCATGTTGCCTTTCTACCCGTTTCAAAATCCATTAGTAAAAGTAGACAAGTTTTTAACGAAATGACATTTAACATCAATCAATTTAGGGAAATTGTTGATCAAACTTGGTTTAAACATACTAGTGATTATTTTCGGGTGCCAACTGCTCATGATATGGAACTTTTGATAAAAACCTTTCTAATGCCTCTTTCCATAAAATCACAAAATGATAGCTTTCGTTTTGAACATGAACTTAAAACGGAAATGCATGAAGATTATGAGTACGTTAAATCCCTTGAAAAAGAGGTTGACGAACTTGAATCTGAAAAGGCTGATTTTTCAAACATATATGATCTACTTCTCGAAGAGTGTGTGTCTAAAGATGTTATATGTTCATATTTGCATTCTCTGTCTGATTTAAATGCTCATACTGGATTACAATGCTTATATCTTCACAAGGTCAAAGAATGTGAATGTCTTGCACAAAAGCTTTCGAAACAAACTGAATCTGTTAACAAAGAAGTTCATAATAATTTGTTAAAAAGTTTTTCTAAACTTGAAAAACACTCGATTTCTCTTGAACTTGCTTTACAACAATGTAAAGAACAAATGAAAAACAACTCAGTTTGCAAAGAAAACGGATCTAATGTATTTCGAAAAGAACGTGAACAATATCATGAAATACAAGATTTGAAAGCTCAAATGCAAGACAAGAACATAGCAATAAGTGAGTTAAAGAAACTCATTGAGAAATGTAAAGGAAAGTCTGTGGAAACTCAGTTTGATAAACCATCTGTTGTTAGACAACCAAATGCTCAACGGATTCCAAAACCATCAGTTTTAGGAAAACCGACTCCTTTTTCAAATTCTCCTGAAATGAGAAGTTTTCAAACGAAACAGTCGGTTAATAAAACTAATGTGTCGGATGGTTTATTTAACCATAAATTTTCAAAAACATAGTTTACCTCCCAAGTTGGTGTGTCTACAAAACTAGTCACGCAAAAGATTTTGCCTCAAATAGAAAGACAAGCTGTAAGAAACACGAATGTGATTAAACCAGGAATGTATCAATTAGACACTAGGCCAACACAAACTAGAGCACCTCAGTTGCCTTAGTCTTCTAAGAATACTAATCCTGGCGTGTCTACTTCTACAAGAGTAACTCACAAAACTAGCGTTAGTAGACCACAGCTTAAGAGCACTCAAAAGAAAGATAAGGTCGTGCAAAACAATAGTCAAGTGAAGATTAAGAAGACAGAAGTAGAAGACCACCATAGGATTTCTAGTTTTTCTAATAAAACAAAGTCTGTAACTGCGTGTAATGACAGTTTAAAGTTCAGAACTTTTAATGTTAAAGCTGTTTGTGTAACTTGTGGCAAATATGTGTTTAATTCAAATCATGATGCTTGTGTTTCTAATTTTATCAATGATGTGAATGCTAGAACTAAGAAGCCTAAAAAGTGCCTATTAGTGCTAGAAAACCCACAAGAAAAATGAACAAATCTGTTGCAACACCCTCTAAGAAAATAATTGCTTCATAATCCACTATCCAAAAATCCAGGAGTTACTTTAGGATGCTTTATGAGAAAACTAGTACAACATGGAAGTGGTGGATTGAAAAACAATGTCCATCAGGATACAAATGGATGCCTAAGACCAAAAAGAAATGGGTGCCTAAAATTAGGACATGAAATGTGTCAACGAGTATTAGTCCCACTATAGATACTGCATCTAGGATAACTAATGACTCAACACCCAGAAATGATTTAGGATCCAATTTGTCAAATGCTCCATCGTCTACTAATTCTTATGCAAATCGTACAAATCATCTGATTCATCATTGACTCTGGATGCACAAAGCACATGATGGGAAACCTCAAGTTGATGTGTAATTTCGTTAAGAAATATCTGGGTACAGTGCGGTTCGGGAATGATCAATTTGCACTGATTCTTGGATACGAGGATTTGGTTCAAGGAAATGTCACGATCAAAAGGGTTTATTACGTCAAAGGCCTCAATCACAATCTATTCTTAGTTGATCAATTATGTGATGCGGATTTAGAGGTTGCATTCAGGAAATCTACTTGCTTTGTTAGAGATCTTCAAGGAAATGACCTACTTACGGGTACTCGTGGATCTGATCTCTACACAATAACTCTTCAAGAGTCATCTTCACCAACTCCAATTTGTTTCATGGCAAAGGCTTCACTAACTCAAGCATGGTTACGGCATCGTAGACTTTCTCATCTTAACTTCGATTACATCACCTTACTCTCTAAGAAAGAAGTTGTGAATGGCTTACCTAAGTTGAAATATGTCAAGGATCAACTTTGTTCGTCTTGTGAAATGAGTAAATCATAAATCAATGCTGAGGACAACAGGTAAATAAATACAAAATCAAAAAAACAGAAAAATTTTTCCAAAAATGACACGGGCGTGTAAATGAAGTTCGAGCGAGAGTTTTCAAATAGTTTCAAAACATGTCATTTCTAATTTTCTAGATGCTTATGTCAAAATCAGTACATAACCCAGACTCAATAAAGGAAGGTTTATACTTATCCACACAAAGGATAACATTAACAGTTTTCGTCTTGAGCTGTTCATAAAATACATTCAATGTTATTATCGTCAAGAAAAAGAAAGTGTATGTTTCAGTGCGCTTGACCCTTACCGTTAGACAGAAAGACCTCTAACATCTGGTTTTTCAAAAAGATGAACACAATTTTTCAAGAATTTCTCGATGACATTCATAATCTTTTCAAAATTGTGTGTTCAACACTCCAACCCTCACAATGTTTTCAAAAGACAACAATTTCTCAATTGGTCCTATTTTTGAGGGGGAGTTTTTCAAAAAACAAAGTTTTAATGTTCTTGGATACATCATCAACGACAACTCTTATGTATTCAAAACATTATCAAAATGTTCCAAACCATTCATGCTAATAATATTTTCTCCCACAGAATTTTCAAGACATATTTTAACTTCCAACAAGGTATTTCAAACAAGTTGTTTATTATTTAAAATAAGGGGAGAAAATGTAATTAAAATATGATCTAATCGACTCAATGTGTTGAACAGTAAGAAAAGGTTTTATGGTTTGATCTTATACCCAACAACATCTTAATTTCACGATGATTCTGAAGTCATAAGGTGGTTAGGTTAGGAATCAATCCTATGATCCAACCAGAACCGGAGGATCTACCCAAGGATAATCCAAAGTTAGAAATAGCACAGCCCTTATTAGATTGTAGATGATGTTATGGGAATAATGCCGACTAAGATTGAGCTAACACTGGAACAATCACAACAAGGTGTTAGTAATGACGTCTTGGTAAGCATTGAAGGCGTTGAAGAATTAAAAAGAAATGTATGGATAAAGGGTCTAAAGAAAGAAGCCCTCCACACAACTTAAGGCAAAAACCGGGTCAATACATATGCTGTCAGAATCACAAGTTGATTGCTGACATTGAAAACGACATCATGGACCCAGTGATGCAATGCACAACCCTTCCTAGCCATTCGGGTTTCTCTCAATAGAAACTTGTCTCATTTGTCACGGAGATACACACGTTATCTATTGACATCTCATTCCGAGATCGTTGATATTGAATAGGTGGCAATCTGCTCCAGCCTCTGAGTACTAAAACCAAAATGCACTAATCGAGTCTAGAGCCAAGAGATCAATCAAAATCTCGTTAGGACACATTCTATTTCAAACACTTGTTGAACATCATCAGGTTCACAAGCTGTTATCAAGAGTCCTACGCAATATCATTGTGATATTTTCCCAAAAGAAAAAACTTCCGCGTATACTATAAGTATTCACAATGAACGATGGGAAATCCTGCTTGAGTCACAGCATCACACAGCTCTTGGTATGACTGCGAGATTCCTATATGAATCACTACTGTGGACAACTGGATATCGATTTGGTCCAGTAAATGAATTGACGGTTGATGAATTTTGATAAAAGCTTAAAACTTCCGATGTGTTACAAAAACGCTTTTATAAGTAATATGTCGATTGATTTTCAAATCAATTTTCTCGATTATCACTAACGTAAACCTGCAGGTTAAAACGGTGGTGACGATATCCCAATCAACCAAAGTCGATTCATTACCACATATTCATGCTCATTCTACAAAGACAATCAATCATGAAAGCTCAAGATTTAAAGACAAAGACTTTCGCTAACTCTGATTTAAAGCTTTCAAGATAATGCAAAAGTATGAGCATGTTGGTCAAAGACACAAGATCGCAAGATGGCATAGACGATAAAGACAATGACAAAGGCTCAAAGTCTAGATCGCAAAGCATGAAGGAACAAACCTACAACAAAGAACAAAGAAAAAGACCAAGACCACATGAGCTTAAACGACAAAAGCAATCTCATTTATCTCATGAAGGAGTGTCATCAATGAACTCACTTCGGGGGAGATTGTTAGCCTCAAATATTGAGACCGAATAGGAAAGTTCGTTCATTCGTTACGAGTCTCGGTCATTATTAGTTAATGTTGTAATATATAATACTCGGGAATCAGTATCCAAGCTCGATAGTTAATCTAATATTGTATATGTTTCGGGTTTAATCCCAAGCAAAACCCGAGCCCGGGTCCTAGTTAAATATCCCGCGCGTCATTTAACGCGACGGGGTATATAAACTCTTTTCTATTTAGAAAAGAGTTAGTTGTTCAAATAATATCTTTTTCCTTTTCCTAAACTCTCTCATCTCTCTCTCTCTCTTCTTTCTCTCTCTCTAGAACAACTCACCTCTCTTTCTCATTTCTAGTTCTTGATCCGTGATTGATTCGTGTTATGAAGTGTTAAACGGGATCCTACAAACCATCTGCTGTTCCAGCCTAAATTGAGCAGAATGCAAGATTACAAGATGGTCAAATTACAAGGGGCTAATCGAGTGCTTATTGTGGTTTGATACAACAGAAAATAGTCTAAAGTGAAGAATACTAGTAATCTAATGAATCAACCAAGAACAAGAAGTGAGATGTGGGTTGGATTGTTAGAGAAACTTGGATGGAATGGATGACGAAAAACAATTTGTGAAAACTATTAAAAGAGAAAATGTGAGGCTATGAACTCACCGAAGATAGAAGTAGTCGGAAAAGAAGTCAAATAAAAAGAACGAGCACCAATGAATCAACCACGACCTAAGTATAAGTGGCCCGTGATTAGAGGGAATAAAGGTCGAGAAGAAAATGCATAAGTATTTTTACTACATACATATAATTATATACTATAGAATCCACAAGTGTGCCCTATGTTCTATTTGTCAAGACGTTTTCGTTAATAGTATATCTATCGTTATTAATTTATGCCACTTTTCCGAAAAGTTTCTATTTTTAGCAGGTTACTATTTTAGGAAAGTTTTTATTTTTAGAAAGTTTGAATATTTTAAGATATTAATTACCGTTTTAATAAAAACGGTAGGTTTCCGCTAACCCCGACACAACAATAACTTATATACTTACCCATATTTTCTTCGTTATGCTTATTTATATAAGGTTTCCAAAAATAAACTTACCACTTTTGACGTGACCGAAACGCACCCAATAATATATATATCTCCTAATAACATTCGTTAACATTTTACAAGCTCAAATGGACTCTATAATGCGCAAACTCCTATTTCTTGAAAAAAAATCAGCAACCCATAAATTTTTCACAAGTTTGACTTAGTATAGGTTTTCCAAATTCTGACCCGTCTAAAACGACCTACTTAAACCCATTTTCACGACTCGGACTCTAAAGCATTTTGATGTAAAACGACATTCCGGACAACTTTTTAGTTTTAGCCGAGACCCGAAACCCAACAGAAAATGACCAAAACGCCCCTGCAGTTTCAGTCGAAAAATATTATAAAAACGCAGACCTGCGTTTGGGTTTTTGACACGTCATAAGGCGTTTTTAAATCTAGAAAGCCTCGTGGGGAAGTAAAACGGCATTTTGAACAACTTTCCGGTTTCGTCCGAGACCCGAAACTCGACCGAAATGGGCGAAAACGCACTCACATCAGGTCTGATGCAGTTTATTAATTACCACAAACGCATATTTTGCCCCCGCCTTTAGACCCGTTATCACTCGCTTTTAGACTTAAAGAACCTCTCAAAAAGGTAAAACGGCCTTCCGAACAACTTTAATGTTTCGGCCGAAGGCCGAAACGGACTCGAAAGTGATGGAAACGCCATCTTAAAAATATAACAGCAACCATTTTTCCAAAAAAAAACTGAATTTTTACAAAACTTTTTCTAAACTTCTTTTGGCTATAAAAACTTCATTTTTGGAAGCTACGGGACGATCCAATTATGAAAACTATCACAAAAGCAATCATATTCTTAAGTCAAAATTTTATTTAAACATTTTTACGACATCAAAAAGGGGCTGTAAAGTTTCTGCATTAACCGACCCGTTCCGAAACCCAACCAAACGCCGTTTTCTCAACACAACAACTTCACAAATGCACCTAGCTAACCTATCTCCTTCCTCTAACACACCCAACTAATTTCAATCACTTCTATATCAATTTAGCACTTAACATATGGATTCCATAATATAAAAAAAAATACAATGCATACATATATGAGAAAATAAAGATCAAAAGGGGGTTTTAGAGTGCTCACAATCACTAGAAAATGCAAGAAAATAATCGACACGAACTCCCTTCTTGACCCCTTGAATGGGACGCACCCAAACACACCCAAATAATTCAACTTTTGATTTTTTTAACAACCCAAATCTTGCATAAACCTTAGTCTTCAACCCTTAAGCTTATTCTTTACCCAAAATCAATAAACTAGATAAATCAAGATTCTTGAAAAACCTTTTGCATGTTGATTAATCTTGTAAATAATGGTGGGGATTAGTATAGAAGTGATGTAGGAATGTTTTAAGATTGATTGGTGAATTTTTGATGGTGGTTTAGTGGTGGTGATGGTGGGTTCGTGGGTGAAGAGAGGAGAGGAGGGGGGTGAATTTTTCTCCTGTGTGTTTTTGGGTCGACTGTTTTGGGTCGATCCATATATAAATCTTTTTTTAAGGAGTGCTTGGTTTGTTATTTTGTAGGAGAAGTAGAAATAATAAAGGGAGATGTTTGGTTTATGGTTTTGTTGGGGCTAAATAATATAAAAGGGGTGTTTGGTTTATATATATATATATATATGGCAAATGTAGAATAAAAATGAGGTTTGACTTTGAAACGGGTTTTTAGCAAGGTTCGACCCGGACGCAAAAGAAAATAAATTTTACCAAAAATAAAATTCATAAAAGACTCGGGGCGAAATATAGAAATATTTGAACTATAACGGATACGAAGACGAGAAGTAAGCTAAACGGCAGCTTAAAATTTAATAAGGCGTAGAATTTACTGAATCGGTTAAAAGTAAAATAACATAAAATTTTACTTAGCGGTAAAAATAAGAATAAAATAAAATAAATTTATTCACTTGAAAATACGAGTTCTCACAATTAATTAGTTATAACGTCTAATGTTATAATTAAAGACCGTTTAATTATTTCGTGAAACATATTAATATAATTAATATACGATAAATATATTAATTACATTAATAAATGTATCCTCTGTGTATATGCGTGTGCCCCCGTAGGCTCCCATAATTTCTCAGACATATATTATTTGATATATGTACATATCCCAACAGCTCTCACTTGGACATGTCTTAAATAATATAATAACATTGGTAAACGTCTAGCAACACGCCAATGTTCCTAGGAATACCTAAGTGTACTTTCGTAAAGTCACTTTTAAATGATTTATGCATTTACAATCCTTTTGTTACCGATACCATGTTAAAAATGGATATGGGTCTAAGTCATTCCGTTACTTAGCGATTTTGTTTCTCGTATATGTAATTAATCCAGATTACCAAAAGTCATTGAGACTCTTCTACATGAGCTACTGGGTGCGGCCACACATACATCTGATTAATCCTACGAGGGGCCCAGTAACATCATTCTTCAACTATCGAAGGAACAAATTCTTTATTGACTATAAGTGTCAAGTCACATGCTTCACAATCACTTCTGAAAATAATCTTTATTAGCTACCTTATTCAGGATAACTTAAACTACATCAAAAAGGATTATCCACACATGCAAGACCTACTTGCATCTCAAGTCTAAGGATTTAGTAAATTAAAATTACTTAAAAGATTCACTTAATAACGTCGATCCATATAGTAATAATCTTCTTAGTTGGGGAAGTCCGATATTCATCTTATGATTATCATGTGAGTTTGACGGACACATCATTTAATATCCAAAATATCACCAATCACTCATATTTGTCTTAATTCAAGAATATTCCTATATTGTTGATCGACAATAGACTAATTTAAAATAATAAATATTATTCACGGATTAAACATGCAAATATAGGACATAATTTATATTAAATATAACCACATACCAAGTATCATTATCATTAATAAATGTGTCTTAACATCCCTTATCTAATTACTAAATAGATCAAATGCATGATAATTCTAGTTGACGAATCAAGCCTCAAGATAAGATGATCTTACTTGCTGACAAGGCATAGATTTCATTAATTCCAACTAGCTTTGATCTTTTGGAATTTTGAAAATACTTATTTCAAGAATTCAATTAGTGAAGTTCTTGAATATCTATGATGATTGTTTATTCGTGTACATATAAATATCTTGATATTGACACACTATATCCCATAAGGTGTGTGACATCAGCTGTTGGAAATAATCATCTTTTACAGCTTCCAAAAGTGTAAAGCATTCTTATTCTTTAATGTATAATGCAACTATGCTCTTAGTTGAGCACAACTAGTATACATGGTCATCATCAAGGATGAAATCCTACCATGACTAGTATTGAGTGTCATCTCAATTAAATTAACATCCGTGTATACAGACAACGTCATGCTTTTATTTAAAATCCGTAAACAATGAATACTCTATTTAAATTTAAAATGCATAATAATCCCACTAGCTTTTAGGAATACTCAAGAGTTATCTTAATTATAATTAAATTTAAATCAAGCAAGTGATTTATTTAACAATAAACTGAAGATTCCTCTCCTAGATGCTTGCAATGATTCATACTTGGATTCTTGTCATTTGTACACTTTATAAAGATTATATGAATTCATAAACTCCTTTGATTACTCACCGTCCTCGCAATAATAATCATCCAAGGAAGAGTTTTAAATTCCATTGCCATATTTCATCTATATAAACACTAGTATGACAATCAACCATCTTTATATAATTAATACGCATAGAAAGAATATTTAATCACAATTAATTACTTGAGTATGATTAAAATCCTATCATAACTCGTACATTAAATGTGTGTACAACATTGTCCTTATGAGTTCGACACAAAGAAACAACCACTTGGGTTTTCTACTCTTTGAAGAAATTTATTTTAACTTCACAGTCTAACCGTTTGGTTAAAGATCAATCAAGTTCCAAAATTGATTCTCTTTGTGGACAACATCTTAACATTCATAGTTTGAGTCATTTACCAAATCCAAGATTCGACAATGCATCTATATGGTTAACAGGTTCACCATGATCCTGTGACTCATATTCTTCAACATTGATATAACATATATCAATCAAGTATTTGAGGTATCCTTGCAGATCTATGAACGAGAATGATATCATTATGAGGTTTAACATTTACATGTACAACCTCGGTATAATATTCACTAGCGTGTTTAGAAGGTTATGTATTTTGTATTTTTTTCTCTTCGAGATCTAAAAATGCTCTCATTTGCTTTTTATAATTAGAGATTCTTCTATAATTACTTAGCATGTAGAGTAACAATAATGTGTTCTCTTTTGGGACATTACAAGATACATTGACAGTTCGTGAGTTTAATTTAGAACTTCAATTTTAAGACTTAATGGGAGTCATCATTCTACAATCATGATGGTGTCTTATTAACCTTCTAGGTTGAAGTTTTATTGAGTATATGCAAGACTTACTTAATTTCAAACCTTGACAGATTTGGAGGTAAAATATTTAAGTTATCTAAATCAAATGATTCTAAAAGAATTTGATTTAGCATTCTAGACATACCATAAATATGTGGTATTCTACAAGTAATTTGATTGTGAGACTTTACCACAATCTTTTAAATAACTTAATACTCTTTAGGTTACATACCTATCAATTGTGTCAAACCAAATTGAATTTATAGTATTTAAAAACCTATTGCATGCATTAATGTATACAACTTTAACTAGTTCAAGAACTCTATGTACATATCTTTACAAAAGATATAACACGTTAACTATACATTATTTTGTCTTTGAAAAATTCAAGGACTTCGTGTTCATGTCCTCACAAGAAGGCATAACTTACTTTATGTTTTGATTCTTTCAACAATTAAAGGACTTCGTGTTTATTACTTTACAATAAACATAAACATGCTTAACTAAAGTAATTTTGAACACCGACTCTTAGCTTCAATAGTAATTTTAAGTTAAACGAGATTACTTCATTATTTGGGACATTCTAAGAGCACATAAACATTTTACTTGAAGTAGTCTTTAATTCAAATCTTGACAATGTTCTAAATAGGTCAAAATGTCCTAATATAATATTAGTTTCTTACCTTATGGTCAAGAGAACCTTAAATCATATTGTTGGTGTCATGGGTTGTACCTTGCACAAAATAAAGATTTCTCCCACTTGTGCATGGCGCAACATCATACATGTAGTCAAACAACACGATGTTCGTTTGTTTATGTGGACAATATGACAGTGTCACAGATATTAGCGTTACAAGTAGATATAGAACCATATTGTTTAATAAGAAATAGTGTACGACTATTCTTAAAACCATTAGTGTTTATAGTTGGAAAATAATGTATAATCTTAAGACAAGCTAGAAATAATCTGGGTTACTTAACAAGACAATAAAGCTTGTAGCTCCCATTAAATTAGACAACATTACACGAATGTCTTGTTCAGTAATAAATCGCAATGCTCCCACTGGATTTGACAACATTGCAAGTGTTACATAACCAATGAAAACAAATAGCGATCTATTTATTTTCCAACTCTCTTTGAAATCCTAATTAGTAGTAATGTACTTAGATTTCAAATGCTTTGCTATGTAGATGAGGGACTATCCATCAATGCTATTTATAAACTTGAAAATTGGGCATGCAATTTCCTCCATAATTTTGGTTAAAGCAAACAAAAGTTTGTCTTTTTAACTTTTTCGGTAATATTGGTATTTTCTAATCAAAAACTCATAAAGCATCTTAAATTAAAATGTTATCATTTGTTAGCTCCAGAAAATATAACTTTTCCGAGCAAGGAAAAAAATAAGAATAAGTCTCCCTTTTTCAATATAAGGAAAAGAGGCTCGGTTTGTCTTCTTCAAGAAAGAAACAAACCATCGTTTACAGTTTAATGTTGCATTAATATTATTAAAGAATCACAAATTTTAATTTTTAGTATTTTTGATAATACTCCTTGAAGAAAATTAACTACCTATGTTTAACTATATAAACAATTAATTTTCTAAAGGCTAGGATCCTACTTGACATAACACCATCACATCAGTTAATCTGCTAGCAATGGTGTATTCAAAAGGTAATTGACGATCAATAATTGTCAATCCAATTGCAATTCCTAGAACATTATGGGACTTACTTTATTACATTAATATACTAGTAAGCATGTTTTATCCTATCTATGCCTTGAGCATAAGGTCTCACCAGCTTACCTCGATTAAGTCGTCCAATCAAGAACTGTGATTATGTGACACCAATGTCTCACGAAAAGTGTATAATCACCTTGGGGTTGCAATCTACACATGTCTCACGTGATGTAAAAGGCAATTGCAAGTGTTCTTACAAATTGGATGCCAACAACTTATTTGTAAGGGTATTTCTATTTGTCGTGATAAATATGTACGAAGAAGCATGCATACATCTTCGTATCATAAATTTTTAATAAAAACTTTACTCAATTAAGTTACTTATTACGGTGTATGACTTAATTTTCTATACCACCTTGTGTATAAATTAGCGACAATACACCTTAAAACAAGTTGACGATTCAATCTATGTTTTTAAATCTAAAGAATTCTAATTTTTTTACGAGAAAAGATTAAAGAATGATTCAAAACCTAGTCCATTCGCACTTCCTAATTAATTGCAAGATATCAGGGATATTATAGAGTATAAATCCCTCAAACCCTTTGTGATATTCCTTGCAAATAAATAGTACTTTTGCAAATTTCATCATTGATAAATTTGTTCTCTTTAATTTAGAAAACACATTATAAACTTATTAAATTGCAAGTCTCGTCGTAGAAAGTTGAGGTATGAGCCCTAACATTATAGATAACCACACTTAATTGATTCATAAGACGTCGCAATTAATAGTCTATAATAAATCTTATTTCATAATTATTAGTCATGTTTATATTTTCTTTTTCAAAAAACCCTTTGTTTTTACTCAAGTCAAAACTTATAAAAATAGACAATAAATATAAACTACATAACATTTATTTAAACACTTAACATTTAACTCATGCAATTCATAAATGATGATTCTAATTATCGAATAATAAACTTATGTACATGTTCATATAAGGCTCCTTATTCCAATGAATCGGGCCACATACATCGATATAATTGATTGCGTAAGCCTTATATAAACATACTAGATCCAAGGCCCGCCCCATGGGCGGCTAGCTTCAAGAGATATTTAAAAGATAAGTGAAATATAATGCTTGATACATTGATGTTAGAAAGAAAAATAAGGTCAACTTCATAATAAATGTAACAAAGTACATAAACTTATAATCTATGAAAAATTTCTTTATATACAATGATCCTTGTAGAGTTGTTGTAGTTTCTCATCATTGCACACTTCATTTAAGTGTTTGGAATGGACATTGCTCTTAGCATATGATGCACCTTTGTGTGTATCAAGGTCGTAAGAAAGACCATACAACCATCTTAGTAACTCATTCTTTCACATGATGCAACCAAACTGTAAGGACAAAAAACATATTAAGGCCCGCCCGATGGGCGGTTAGCTTTAAGAAATGTTTAAATCATAAAAGTAGTAAAATGATCGATACAATAACATTAAAGATAAAATGACTCCAGTTCCATAAATTTGATTGATGAAATGAGAAGTTTAGGTAGATAACAACTATTTTTTTAATACAAAAGGCAAAAATAAAAAAAACTGCCACTATCGACCAAGCTTACAAACTTGTATAATTGTATACACATTATATGTACATGCAACGATCATGACAAAATGCACCATCTATGAAAAAGTACATCGTTTCCTCCAAATTAACTACATCTAATTCTGATCTTTCACCAGCCCTATGCCTTCGCAATGCATCAACAGAAGTAGAAAAAATTTCCATGCGAGACCATGTTGCATAGAGAGCAAACATGTCACACCCCCAAACGGGCCCTAGACGAAATACGTGTCCGGAGGCGTGACGTTCCTGGATATCTCAAGTACAAAGCATAAAGAACGACCTCTAAGGGTACGTTTTAAAAATAAACACCGTTGCATAAATTTAAAATAATAATAAGTTTACATCAATCAAATTTAAAAGATTCAAAAGTTAAAATGCGGAAGCTTTAATAAGTTCAACAACGGTATTTAAGATAACATAGATGAAATCTAAAAACTGGTTCGGGCAATTAGACTTCATATAGATCAAGCAACATCTTCCAAGCTAAGCACCTGAGAAAAACATGCTTAAAACGGTCAACATAAAGTTGAGTGAATTCATAGGTTTAATTTGATGTAATAGTGGACCACAAGATTTTACAGGCATGCGACAGTTATAACAAATACAACTTCACATAAAAGATATTTACGTTGCACTAAGCTCATGACACCGATGCTAATTCTGAGACATAGCTTTCATATAGCTATAGGTTGCATTGCCCTAGAGGAAATCCGACCTAAGATTTCCTATCCGAAATTCGACATGACTTACCCGGATAGGGATAATTAGTCCCAATAGATCTATTTATTCACTCGCGCTCCCTCAACCGGTCCTCCGGTCAAGAGATTAACAGTTCATGATAGTTTTGGGCAATAGGAGGTCTAGCGCTACTTAGGCAACACATAAACAGGGAAAAATTCTCATGAAAGTACTTGTGTCCGATTTTAAAAATAAGCAATGTTTCTCACCCCAAAGTTATAAAACATTTATTCAAAATGAGTAAAAGTGCGGGGCTATGAACTCACCTTGATGATAAGGTAAAGAGTATACGTCAAAAAGTAGGGTCACTCGGAACGATCGGTGGTACACGAGTATGACCTAAAAGAATACGGGTTTCGATTTAGTCTCGAAAAGTTAACGTATGTGATTGATGCATGAACATTTATTATTCATTTTTGGTAAACGTATATTGTGTATTTAAAAACATTAGTGATCGGTTTTTATGAAAAGTCCTAAGTTGTAAGTAAGTACGTATATAATATTATATTAATTATATAAATATAATATTATATTATTATTAACGTATAAATAAACTTGTTATTTATAATTTTGACCTTTTCTAAATCGTTAAGTAATTTAATCAAAACATTTTATTATTTATGTTTTTCTGAATAATTTCTAAGTATAAGATTTTTATAAAATTTCAGCATGACCTGTTCGTGTTTACTCATTTTTCCAAAGTCGTAGACTTTATCAAAAACCAATTTCAAACCACTTTCAAATCCCAATTAACAATTTACATACTCTATACAATCGTTTTCCATTTAAAACAAGTCTAACGAGTCACTAAAACTCTTATTGTGCTTTTAGGCCCATTAAGCCTTTAAAACATCAAAATACAAAATAAGCAAGTCTGATATACTAAAAACTTATCAAACAAGTTCTAGGTTCATTAAAAAGCTACCACAAGCTCTAATAAGCCAAGATATAATAAGCTGAACCCATAAGCTTGCACACAAGCTTGGGCCGTGGCTATGGTTGTGGGTGACGTGGGCTTTAAGGCCCATTATGCCTTATTTGAGCTTATGAGTTAAGTCAACTTAGCCTAATGTTTCATCCTTTTGAAAATTAGCCAAATACAAGTATATTATTTATAAGTTATCAAAGTAAATCTCAAGTAAACATTTCTTTATGTTTTCTATTTCACACGTGTACATATATACATTAAACAAGCTCTAAAATAATCAAACAAGCTCTCAAATAAGCTCATAAATATAATCCGAATACAATAAGCTCAAAAGTACCAATATTATTACATGAAAATAACCACGATCACAAAACTGTGATTTCCTTGTGTTCTTTTTTATAAAATTCGAACCATATGTACACCTTTTTAAGGTTTATGTAGTTTAAAATCATTCTTTTTACAAAATAAGTTGTACAACAAAGGTTTATGCATCAACAAGAGTAGAAAAGTACAAGTTATTTGAGGATTTGAAGACTTAGAAAGAAAAATGATTTTTAGAGATGAACAAAGATCAAGAACAACCCAAACATTGTTTATTTTATACTCGAATGATCTTAAATGATCAAACCTTCAACTTGTCTTAAAATGTAAATGATTGAAAGTGAAAAATATATGATTTTTGTAAGAGTTTGTGTTTGTTCTTGTGTTTTAGAGAGAGAAAGCACAAGAGAAATGTTTTTGTGTGTGTAGGATGTGAATGAGAATGAATGATGAGAATGAATGATATATGACAAGATACACACACACACTCACACACACTTGTGTGTGGCGTTTAGTTAGGGGACAAGAAATAGGGGACCAAAATGATCCTTCTATCACATGGTTTCTAGTACTAGTCCTTTTCCCATTTTGTTGGAAGATTGTCTAGTGAATTCAAATGTGAAAATGGTATCCCAATGTTACATGTTGTTGGTTTGGACATGTATAAGAGCCACAAGGGGGGGTGTTCCTTTTTATAAAATTCGAACCACATGTATACCTTTTTATGGTTTATGTAGTTTCAAAATCATTCTTTTTACAAAACAAGTTGTACAACAAAGGTTTATGCATCAAGAAGAGTAGAAAAGTACAAGTTATTTGAGGATTTGAAGACTTACAAAGAAAAATAATTTTTAGAGATGAACAAAAGATTAAAACAACCCGAAACGTTTGTTTTATTTTTATACCCGAATGATCTTAGATGATCAAACCTTTAACTTGTCTTCAAATGTAAATGATTGAAATGAAAAAATAATGGTTTTGTAAGTGTTTTGTGTTGGTTTGTGTGTTTTAAGAGAGAGAGAGAGCACAAGAGAAATGTTTTTGTGTGTGTAGGAAGTGAATGAGAATGAATGATATATGACAAGATGCTCACACACACTCACACTCACTTGTGTGTGCCAATTGGTTAGGGGACAAGGGACAGGGGACCAAAATGATCTACCTATCACACCATTACTAGTACTAGTCGTTTACCTTAATTCTTGCTTGCATGTCTAGAGAATACATTTCAAAATTTGAATCCTATGCATGTAAAAAGCAAATCCGGATTGCAAGTGAGGCCCTAGGTGGGAGGGGGACCAAAGTGCCTCCAACTTCTAGGAAACTAGTGCTAAAAAACATTTAATTTCTAAAGGTCTAGCATGCATGACAAGGTATTGTTTAAATTCCACGGAACACATAATTAACGAAACAAGTAACGACATCACTTAAAATTATGAAATTTTATATATTGCATTAAAACATAAAAACGTGGCTATTGCCAAAATACTACAACGTTTGGTATCCCGGTTCGCTCCCGGTGATGATTCTCAGATAATAACGGAACAACTTCCCGGTTAAGCGGAAAAGCTAAACGAAACTTTTAAAAATTTAAATTACTAAACGGAAATGGCTAAATTATTAAACGGAAATTCTTGGGGTGTGACATTCTTTCCCCGTTAAATAAGCTTTGTCCTCAAAGCTTAGGACGCAACCTCTGCTGCGGGTGCAGAGTTGGTGAAAAGGTACGGGTACTTCTTTTGCATTTGGTCTTCATGCTTCGAGGTGAACTCAGGACCCCTCCTAAAGTTCCAGCATACTTTGACAATCGGAATATGACTCTGCTTCAGACGCTTGACCTCACGGTCTATGATCTCGATAGGTTCTTCGATGAAATGGAGTTTCTCGTCGATCTGGATTTCATCCAACGGTATAGCAAGCGGTTCATCAGCCATGCATTTCTTTAACTTCGAGACGTGAAATGTACTGTGAACTCTGCTCAATTTCTCTGGGAGTTCAAGACGATAAGCAACGGTTCCTACTTTAGCAATGATCTTAAAAGGTCCAATATAACGAGGGTTCAACTTTCCCCGTTTGCCAAAACGTATCACTCCTTTCCAAGGAGATACTTTCAACATGACCTTGTCTCCTACTTGAAACTCGAGAGGTTTTCGTCTTACGTCGGCATAACTCTTTTGACGATCACGGGCGGCTTGGATACGGCTCTTGATTTGAACGATCTTCTCGGTTGTCTCGTGAATGATTTCTGGGCCAGTGAGAGTCTAGCAGATAGGTGATCGACACTTGCACCCATACAACGCCTCAAATGGGGCAACCTTAATGCTGGTATGATAACTGTTGTTGTACAAAAATTCTACCAACGGTAAATGTCTATCCCAACCTTTTCCAAAGTCGAGTACACATGCATGTAACATGTCCTCCAATGTTTGAATGGTTCTCACTCTGGCCATCGGTCTTTGGATGGTATGCCTTACCTATCCAATCGATACCAATGCTTTTATTAAGGGACTTCTAAAAATGTGACGTAAATTTCCCATCACGATCAGAGATGATCGAAACTGGCACTCTATGCTTTGAGACTACTTCCTTCAAGTATTGTCTCGTCAACTTCTATAACGTGTCATCTTCTTGCATAGGCAAGGAAATGACAACGTAGTGAATGATCAACATTCCCCAAATCGTGTCTTGACCGGCTGCCGGCTTTGCAACTTAGTCAAAGTCCATGTATATTCCCCCATATCCATTGTGGGATCTCTGGTTGAACCAACAAACCAGATGGTTTTTGATATTCTATCTTAACCTTGGCACATGTTAAACACTTGTTGAAATAACTGGCAATATCTGCTTTTATGTTGGGCCACCAATACAGCTTCTTAAGGTCTTGGTACATCTTGTCCGATCCAGGATGGATGGAATACTTTGACTTATGCGACTCATGCATAATCAAGGCCCTCAACTCTTTAAAATACAAAATCCAACTCTGGTTATTCAAACATAATGTTCCGTCAGCACGAGGTTCTAACTTGTTAATCATGCCATGCAAATCTTCGTTGATGAAGTTCTCCTCCTTCCTGGCTTTTGATTGCACTCAAAAATCAATTAGGAAGTTTAACCCTATAGTCATACCTAAGCTCAAACATGTACGGCTTATTTCACTCCCTTTCGACTCAGGGCATCAGCCACCACGTTCGCCTTTCCTGGATGATATCGAATCTCATAGTTGTAGTTACTCAACAACTCTAACCAACATCGTTGCCTCATGTTTAGCTCCTTCTGATCGAGAATGTGTTGCAAACTCTTATGATTAGTGAACACAACGCACTTGGTGCCGTACATATAGTGTCTCCACATCTTCAGGGCAAACACTACGCCGGAGGAGGGCCGTGAGTAAGCGGCGCATATAATGGGGAGTTGTAGTTGAGGGTTCTTTCTCGTGAACCTTGAGTTGGCGAGATCTAAGCTATGACCTTTTTCCCCTCTGCACAAAACCGCCAACCCTTTATGCGAAGCATCGCAGTATACCACGAAGTTCTCGCTTCCATCGGGTAATGCCAAAATCGGCGCACTACACAGCTTTTGCTTCAACAACTAAAACGCAGCTTCTGCCTTTTCTCCCCAATTAAACTTTACACTTTTCTGATTCAGTCTCGTCATATGTCTAGCGATTTTTGAAAAACCTTTGATAAATCATCGGTAGTAACCGGCCAAACCTAAAAATTGACGGATCTCGGTGGGTATCTTGGGTGACGCCCAATCCTTGATTGAATCGATCTTAGCAGGATCAACGTGAATGCCTTCACTATCAATCACGTGACCAAGAAATTGTACCTTCGACAACCAAAACTCACACTTTGAAAACTTGGCGTACAATTCTTCCTCATTCAATAACTTCAAAATCAACTTAAGGTGTCCTTCGTGCTCTTTTCTGCTCTTGGAGTAGATCAAAATATCATCGATAAATACAATCATGAATCTATCCAGATACGGTTTGCACACCCTATTCATCAAATCCAGAGTACACTACTCCGGTGCTTTATGTTGATGCCAAACGACATTACTTATTGAGAACTTGTAGTGTCCACAGCGAGTCCTTAATGCTATCTTTGGAATGTCTTCCTCATGAACTCTGAGTTGGTGATAACTTGATCTTAGGTCGATCTTAGAGTAGACTCTTGACCCTTGGAGTTAATCAAACAGATCGTCTATCCTTAGAAGTGGGTATCGGTTCTTCACAGTAAGTTTGTTTAGTTCACGGTAGTCGATACACATCCAAAAAGAACCATCTTTCTTCTTGATAAACAAAATTGGTGTTCCCCAAGGTGAGGAATTGGGTCTTTCAAATCCTCTATCAGAAATTTCTTGCAATTGAGTGGATAACTCTTGCATTTCGGCTGGTGTTAATCGATATGGGGCTCATGCTACACGTGCAACACCAGGGACGAAGTCGATTTGAAATTCAACTTGTCGAGCAGGTGGTAGTCCAGCCATCATCTGGAAAGACTTCTAGAAATTCTTGTACGATCGGCACGTCCTCAAGTCGCTTCTCCTCTGACTTATCCTCAACCTTCTTGGATGTAACTTGCGCTAGGTAGACTTGACATCCCTTCTGAATATACTTTTGGGTCCTCGTACACGATATGATGTTCATATTACTTCCACCGTGGTAATTATTACCTCGGATTATCAATACCTCCATCCTCTATAAGGAATACGAGACTTCTCGTCACAAACATCAACTGAGGGTACTTCGCCAACCAATCCATACTGATATGATGTCAAAACAACCAGTTTCTATGGCATTAATCTATTTCGAATGGACACCTAATAATCCTAACGTGCATCCTCTAAGAACAACATTTTTGTTTTTCCGAAATTCTTCCATCGCAAGTTTCTACGGCATAACAATGGCTAAATGAGGGTGCAACATCAACCAAACACTAAAGGTAGACAACACAAAACTTTATCGGCTTCCGACTCGAATTAAATAAAGCATAACAGTTATTGGGCACTCACAAAACGTACTGTAGACAACATTTGGCGAATCAAGTTTGTTCCTCCTCCACTAATGCGTAACCCTTGCTGATAGCTTCCTTACCTCTAGTCTGGTTTCCAGTCTTGTTCCTAACTCGGTTCCCATGGTTCCGGTTTCACTTTGGACATTCTCTCTTCACATGTCCCGGTCTCCCACACTCAAAATGGTCTCAATTATTTTAGGATCACTAGTGCTCAATATAAATTAATTTACAAGGCTTGCATGAATGACAAAATATAGTTTAAATTTCACGGAACACGTAAGTAGCGAAACGAGTAATGGCATCACAGAAAATTATGAAATTTTAAATATTATTTAAAAACATAAAAACGTGGCTATTGCCAAAATACTACAACGTTTGGTGTCATGGTTCGCTTCCGGCGACGATTCTCAGATAATAACGGAACAACTTCCCGGTTAAACGGTAAAGCTAAACGGAACTTTTAAAAATTCAAATTACTAAACAAAAACGGCTAAATTATTGAACAAAAATTCTCGAGTTGTGACATTATTTCCCCGTTAAAGAAGCTTTGTCCTCAAAGATTAGGACGCAACCTCTGCCGCGGGTGCAGAGTTGGTAAAAAGGTGCAGGTATTTCTTTTGTATTTGGTCTTTACGTTCCCAACTGAACTTAGGACCTCTCCTGTAGTTCTAGCTCACTTTGACAATCGGAATACGACTCTGCTTCAGACGTTTGACCTCACGGTCCATGATTTTGACAGGTTCTTCGATGAAGTTCAATTTGTCGTCGAATTGGATTTCATCCAATGGTATAGCAAGCGGTTCCTCAGCCATGCATTTCTTCAATTTTGAGACGTGAAACGTACTATGAACTCTACTCAACTGTTTTAGGAGTTCAAAACGATAGGCAACGGTTCATACTTTGGCAATGATCTTAAAAGGTCCAATATAAAGAAGGTTCAACTTTCCCCGTTTGCCAAAACGTATCACTCCTTTCCAAGGAGATACTTTCAATATGACCTTGTCTCCTACTTGAAACTCAAGAGGTTTTCGTCTTACGTCAACATAACTCTTTTGACGATCACGAACGGCTTGGATACTGCTCTTGATTTAAACGATCTTCTCAGTCGTCTCGTGGATGATCTCTGGGCCAGTGAGCTGACAATCTCCAACTTCAGCCCAACAGATAGGTGATCGACACTTGCGCCCATACAACGCCTCAAACAGAGCAGCCTTAATGCTGGTATAGTAACTGTTGTACGAGAAACTCTACCAATGGTAAGTGTCTATCCTAACCTTTTCCAAAGTCGAGTACACAGGCACGTAACATGTCCTTCAACGTTTGAATGGTTCTCTCACTCTGACCATCGGTCTCTGGGTGGTAAGCTGTACTCATATCCAATCAAGTACCTAATGCTTTATTAAGTAATTTCTAAAAATGTCAAATAAATTTTCCATCACGATCAGAAATGATCGAAACTGGCACTCCATGCTTAGAAACTACTTCCTTCAAGTACTGTCTCGTCAACTTCTCTAAAGTGTCATCTTCTCGCATAGGCAAGAAATAAGCAGACTTAGTAAGACGATCAACGATTACCCAAATCGTGTCTTGACCGGCTGCCATCTTTGGCAACTTAGTCACAAAATCCATTGTTATATTCTCCAATTTCCATTATGGGATCTCTAGTTGAACCAACAAACCCGATGGTTTCTGATATTCTATCTTAACCTTGGCACATGTTAAACACTTGCTAACATAAGTGGCAATTTCTGCTTTCATGTTGGGCCATCAATACAGCCTCTTAAGGTCCTGATACATCTTATCCGATCCAAGATGGATGGAATACTTTGAATTATGCGACTCGTGCATAATCAAGGCCCTCAACTCTCCAAAACACAGAATCCAACTCCGGTTATTCAAACACAACATTCCGTCAGCACGAGGTTCTAGCTTGTTAATCATGCTATGCAAATCTTCGTTGATGAAGTTCTCCTCCTTTCTGGCTTCCGATTAAGCACTCAAAATCTGCTTAGGAAGGTTAAACCCTATAGTCATAACTAAGGCTCGAACTCGTAGTGGCTTGTTTCTCTCCTTTCGGCTCAGGACATCAGCTACCACGTTCGTCTTCCCTGGGTGATATCGAATCTCACAGTCGTAGTCACTTAACAACTCTAACCAACGTCGTTGTCTCATATTCAGCTCCTTCTAATCTTGAATGTGTTGCAAACTCTTGTGATCAGTGAACACAATGCACTTTGTGCCATACAGATAGTGTCTCTACATATTCAGGGCAAACACTACTGCTCCTAGTTCCAAATCATGGGTGGTATAGTTCTTCTCATGAACCTTGAGTTGGCGGGATGCGTAGGCTATGACCTTCTCCTTTTGCATCAAAACCGCACCCAACCCTTTATGCGAAGCATCACAGTATACCACGAAGTTCTCACTTCCCTTAGGTAAAGCAAAAATTGGTGCACTACACAGTTTTTTCTTCAACAACTAAAACACAGCCTCTTCCTTTTCTCCCCAATCAAACTTCACACTTTTCTGAGTCAGTTTCGTCATAGGTCTAGTGATTTTTGAAAAACCTTTGATAAATCATCGGTAGTAACCAGCCAAACCTAAAAATTGACGTATCTCGGTTGGTGTCTTAGGTGACGCCCAATCCTTGATTGACTCGATCTTAGCGGGATCAACGTGAATGCCTTCACTATCAATCACGTAACCAAGAAATTGTACCTTCGACAACCAAAACTCACACTTTGAAAACTTGGCGTATAATTCTTCTTCCTTCAATAACTTCAAAATCAACTTAAGGTGTCCTTTGTGCTCCTTTCTGCTCTTAGAGTAGATCAAAATATCATTGATGAATACAATCACGAATCTATCCAGATACGGTTTGCACACCCGATTCATCAAATCCATGAATACTGCCGGTGCGTTAGTCAAGCCAAACGACATTACTTGGAACTCGTAGTGTCCATAGCGAGTCCTAAATGTTGTCTTTGGAATGTCTTCCTCACGAACTCTGAGTTGGTGATAACCGGATCTTAGGTCGATCTTAGAGTAGACTCTTGATCCTTGGAGTTGATCGAACAAGTCGTCGATCCTTAAAAGTGGGTATCGGTTCTTTACAGTAAGTTTGTTTAGTTCACGGTAGTCGATACACATCCGAAAAGAACCATCTTTCTTCTTGACAAACAAAACCGGTGCTTCCCAGGGTGAGGAACTAGGTCTTATAAATCCTCTGTCAGAAAGTTCTTGCAATTGAGTGGACAACTCTTGCATTTTGGTTGGTGCTAATCGATACGGGGCTCGTGCTACAGGTGCAGCACCGGGGACTAAGTCGATTTGAAATTCAACTTGTCGAGCAGGTGGTAGTCCAGACAAATCTTCAGGAAAGACCTCTAGAAATTCCCGTATGATTGACACGTCCTCAAGCCGCTTCTCCTCTGACTTATCCTCAGCCTTCTTGAATGTAACTTGCGCTAGGTAGACTTGACATCCCTTCTGAATATACTTCTGGGTCCTCGTACACGATATGATGTTCAGCTTACTTCCGCCGTCAAAATTTTCACCTCGGATTATCAATACCTCATCTCCATAAGGAATACGGACGACCTTCTCGTCACAAACGATCAACGCAAGGTACTTCGCCAACTAATCCATACCGATGATGACGTCGAAACTACCAAGTTCTATGGGCATTAGATCTATGTCGAACGGATGACCTAATAATCCTAACGTGCAACCTCTAAGAACAACATTTATTTCTAAAATTCTTCCATCGACAAGTTATACGGCATAACTGGTTTCTAAAGTGGATGGGGCAACATCAAGCAAAGCACTAAAGGTAGATGACACAAAACTTCTATCGGCTCCCGAATCTAATAACATAGAAGCATAACAGTTATTGAAAAGAAACGTACCCATGACAACATTGGAATCAGGGTTTGCTCCTCCTCCACCAATGGCGTAAGCCCTTGCTGCAGCTTCGTTACCTCTAGTATGGTTTCCAGTCTTGTTCCCAACTCGATTTCCATGGTTCTGATTTGTCAACTTTGGACATTCTCTCTTCACATGTCCCGGTCTCCAATACTCATAGCAAATAACACCTTGTTGATTCCCAAGTGAGGCTCTTTGTGTGTTTGGAACAGCAGCTGCAAATTTGCAATCTCTCGTTTGGTGTCCAACTCTCTTACCGTTATTGCACTTCACTGTACATGGCCCTACATGGTGGTATCTGCACTTGTTGCAGAGTGGGTGAGGTCCAACATACCCTTTCCTCTCATTGTTCCCAGCCGTGTAGGATCTAGCCACATTGTACCCACTAACATTTTGCCTCTTAAATGGTGGTTGTTGTCCATGGTTATCCCTTGAGTTACTTTCCATCCTCCTCTTATTCTCAGTACTCTTTGCAGCATAACCCTGGAGCTTCTTGTCCATCAATTGGTTAGCAATGCGTATGGCATCTTAGAGTTTAGCCGGATTCGCAGCAATCACATTTTCTTAAATGTTGTCCGGTAATCCTCCAATAAACCTCGCCACTCTGTCCTCTTCGTCAGAGACCATTCTAGTACATAACAAAATCAACTCCTGAAACCTTTGAGTGTAAGCAGTCAAGTCGTTTCCTTTCACGGTCAGATTCTACAATTCAGTCTCCATCTTCTGGATTTCATTCCTTGGGCAGTACACTTCTGTCATCAACCTCATAAGTCCAGCCCAGTTCATGGCGTATGCAACATCAACACCAATTGTTCTCTTTTGAGAGTTCCACCAAGTCAAATCAATGTCATGTAGTGTACATGTAGCATATTTCACTTGGTACTTCGGTGAACAATTACTGATGTTGAACACAGTCTTCATTTTCTCGAACCAGCGGGTCAATCCGACAATGCTTTCGGTTCCTGAGAAATTATGTGGCTTATAATTCAAGAAGTATTGGAATGTGCACTCTTGAGCCACTGGCATGAAACCTCCATAGTTCATGCCATGATTCCCATTTCTATTTCCATTTCCATTTTCTCCATTCCCTCCATTTCCATTTCCTCCATTCCCTCCATTTCCATTTCCTCCATTCCCTCCATTTCCATTTCCTCCATTCCCTCCATTTCCATTTCCTCCTTCTTGTTCATCCCCATTCTCATTCAGGGGTTCAAGGTTCATCACGGCTTCACGAGCCTCTATCTCTTCAGCTATATGGATGCTCTGGATCGTGTGTTAGGCATCTTCCTACAACATAACAACGTAACACTCGATGAGATTTCTAGGTGATGCGAGATCACTAACGGTGTTAAATAAAATTTACGGTTAATTCACATAGAAAATACATGATCGAAATATATTTATGGAAACCCCATAATGCATGACGCAAAAGCATAAGTAAATCAAATCATGACATCATATCATAGATAAATACCAATTTCATATCATCGAACATTAGTGATTACATCACATTGGTTTCAAAATACAGAAAATACGAGTTTCTAACACTACGGTCATCACTAAACGCTACTGCTCAATACTGCAACACTAATGAACATATCTAAGGACGGTAGCCCATGTGCTTCCTAGCACACGCCTCAAATCTGCCAACTCTCACTCGATCATAAAATTGAAACCGCCGTATCTGCCTCAGCTCTCTCTGCATACGTGACATGCCGCGCTGGAGTCGGTCAACTCTCTGACTCTCAACACTCATGGTGCCTCTGAGCCTCCTGTTATCCCTCTCCAACTCAGCAATCCTCTCAGTCAAAGCAGTGACTGCCGACTCAACCCCAACAATCCTATGTCCCTGCTCCCTCTGGACTCCCTCAATGACCTGTATACGATGGACTTGGATAGCCTCTGTGTGATCATGGAACCTCTGAACCAAATCTCCAATATCTTATACGTAGCCTCTACTGCTCCCTCCTGAGCAGGCTCAGGAATATCCTCTGGCATCGCAAGATGCGTAACCCTCTCAACTCTGACCTCAACCGGGCCCCTTGTACCCGTCTTACTCTCCTCTCGATCAACAGCCTCAACTACAACTCTTGCATCAATCCCTCTATCTCTAAGAGCATCTGCATAAGCGAAACACTCGTCAATCTCAGCCTGAATCTCGGGATCAATCTCAATCCTGTCGCTCCTCACAACATCAACATCCATCTCTAAATCAGCCCCTCTAGATCTAGACGGCTCAGAACTCTCATCCTCAACGTCAACTCCCAAACCAACCTCTCTAGGTACGTATGGCTCAAAACTATCCTCTAAACAACCCTCTAGATCTGTAGCTGTCTCAGGACTCCTAATCCTTTTAGGCGATGATATCAAATCAACACAGACGGAAGATAAATCTCAAGATACAAGTGGTAATACAGTTACATATGTCATAGGGGACCTACGTCTCTTGCGAGATGGCCCCGCAGAAGTACTCGGTAAATCAGGAGAAGAATGATCAGACAATGAGTGTCTCGAAGAAGAATCAGATGAAGCATCCGAATAAAAATCTGATGATGCCTCTGATGACGAATCTGAAGAAGAATGATCGGCATAATGTCTCATAGCAAGACGATGAGTGGGTAATGGTCCAACCCTCTTCCTCGCAGTCATTATGTATACCGACCCATTAAGATGGTAGCGGTACGGTCGACCATGGTGAATAGGATGTCCAGGTGCTAGAATCATAACTCGACGACAAGGTATGACAGGTGATCTCTGAGTAGAAGAGGTAATCTCAGTGAAAGGTGCATCATGGGTAGGTGATGGTGGTGTATTTGGTGTATCACTGTCTGTGGTGTCATCATCCGATGATAAAAAAGGTGAGATAGCTGGTAATGGTGGTATATGGTCTGATGATGGATCCTCAAATAGATCAGACTCTGAATCAGATGTAGGTGAGTAGTCAGGAGATGCTGGTGTATAATTCGGGGATGGTGGTATAGTAGGTGCTATGATAGGTGTCTCTGTGGGTATCACTGTAGTGTCAGTCTGAGTAGTGGGTGGAGTAATCACTGGTGTGGTGTCAGGAATAGTGGTAGGGATGGTACCGAACAAGATAACTCGTCCAGCAGGTGTCCCCACGCTATCCTCGGATGAGTCTGAAGAAATCGAGATAACTGAAATAGCCATGATCTGCACAAGCAAAGTTTATATAAATCATCTCTATATCAACCATGCATGATGCAACATATGATCGGGTTAATGGGTAACTGGATGGATGGCAAAATGAACGAATGAAGCACGGGTTCATCGAGTACGGGCATGATGGGATAAATGTGAATCTCGATTAGTATTATTAGGACATACTTAGTATTACTAAGTATTATAATTTTTTTTTTTTATCTACGTAGTATGTACATTGGTTAGTAGGCAAATATCACGTAGATCAACATACTGGTATAAGTCCAAACCTAGTTTATACTACCTGGTTCTCTATAACCTTGGCTCTTGATACCAATCTGTCACACCCCCAAACGGGCTCTGGACGGAATACGTGTCCGGAGGCGTGACGTTCCCGGATATATCAAGTATAAAGCATAAAAGAACGACCTCTAAGGGTACGTTTTAAAAATAAACACCGTTGCATAAATTTAAATAATTAAATAAGTTTACATCATCAAATATTAGAGAATAAAAAGTTAAAATCGCGGAAGCTTTAATAAGTTCAACAACGGTATTTAAAATAACATAGATGAAATCTGAAAACTGGTTCGGGCAATTAGACTTCATATAGATCAGGCAACATCTTCCAAGCTAAGCACCTGAGAAAAACATGCTTAAAACGGTCAACATAAAGTTGAGTGAATTCATAGGTTTAATTTGATGTAATAGTGGACCACAAGATTTTACAGGCATGCGACAGTTATAACAAATACAACTTCACATAAAAGATATTTACGTTGCACTAAGCTCATGACACCGATGCTAATTCTGAGACATAGCTTTCATATAGCTATAGGTTGCATTGCCCTAGAGGAAATCCGACCTAAGATTTCCTATCCGAAATTCGACATGACATATATCCGTTTAATCGGGCGACCCGTGGGTAGTAAGTGCGACTTACCCGGATAGGGATAATTAGTCCCAATAGATCTATTTATTCACTCGCGCTCCCTCAACCGGTCCTCCAGTCAAGAGATTAACAGTTCATGATAGTTTTGGGCAATAGGAGGTCTAGCGCTACTTAGGCAACACGTAAATAGGGAAAAATTCTCATGAAAGTACTTGTGTCCGATTTTAAAAACAAGCAATGTTTCTCACCTCAAAGTAATAAAACATTTATTCAAAACGAGTAAAAGTGTGGGGCTATGAACTCACCTTGATTATAAGGTAAAGCGTATACGTCAAAAAGTAGGGTCACTCGGAACGAACGACGGTACACGGGTATGGCCTAGAAGAATGCGGGTTTCGATTTAGTCTCGGAAAGTTAACGTATGTGATTTGATGCATGAACGTTTATTATTTATTTTTGGTAAACGTTATTTGTGTATTAAAACATAAGTGATCGGTTTTTTTTTAGTGAAAAGTCCTAAGTTTGTAAGTAGTACGTATATAATGATTTATATTAATTATATAATATCAATATTATATTATTATTAACGTATAAATAAACTTGTTATTTATAATTTTGACCTTTTCCAAATCGTTAAGTAATTTAATCAAAACATTTTATTATTTATGTTTTTCTGAATAAATTCTAAGTATAAGATTTTTATAAAATTTTGGCATGACCCGTTCGTGTTTACTCATTTTTCCAAAGTCGTAGACTTTATCAAAAACCAATTTCAAACCACTTTCAAATCCCAATTAACAATTTACAAACTCTATACAATCGTTTTCTATTTAAAACAAGTCTAACGAGTCACCAAAACTCTTATTGGGATTTTAGGCCCATTAAGCCTTTAAAACGCCAAAATACAAAATAAGCAAGTCCGATATACTAAAAAGTTATCAAACAAGTTTTAGGTTCATTAAAAAGCTACACAACACAAAGGCTCCTTAACTAAGACAAGATATAATAAGTTGAACCCATAAGCTTGCACACAAGCTTGGGGCGTGGCTATGGTTGTGTGTGACGTGGGATTTAAGGCCCATTAAGCCTTATTTGAGCTTATGAGTTAAGTCAAATAACCAAATATACATCCTTTTTGAAAACTATCCAATACAATTATATATTGTAATAAGTTACCAAAGTAAATCTCAAGTAAATATTTCTTTATGTTTTCTATTTCACACGTGTACATATATACATTAAACAAGCTCCAAAATAATCAAACAAGCTCTCAAATAAGCTCATAAATATAAGCCGAATACAATAAGCTCAAAAGTACCAATATTATTCCATGAAAATTGATTTGTTTATTTTTAAACTAAGACCTTCTTATATGATAATATATAATAAGTATAATATAAAAATAATCAATGAAACCGAGAAGTAGTATAGAATATCCTCGGGTCGTTTATCCTCAACGAGGTTGTGCTTGAAAATCGATATAGTCAGAAAATTGGAGTTTGAATGAGATTAATGATTTGGGAGTTTAGAAAGCTAAATTAATCAATAATAAGCAAAAACGATTGAGAAAAACCTAAAAATTATGAAATTAAACTGAAAAACGAGAGCAGGAATCCCGAACAAGGGGTCAAAAACCTAAAATCTTAAAAATTAACCCTACAAAGAAATTTTACTTCTAAGTAACTCCAGGGACTAATAAGAAGAATGAAAAAAGACAAGACCGAAACGAGTTTAAAACGAAGCTCTAAAAATAAAAAAAACATAACGGGGCTAAATCCCGTTCTTTAAAAAGTGAGATTTTGCAAAAACGACCCTACGAATGTTTTTCTATTTTTCCTAAATAACAATATGACTAAATAAAATGTATCTAAAAAGAAAAATATTTTTTTGACTTTTTATTTATTTTTTATGAATTAAAAACAGTTTAAAAGAAAATAAATTATAAAAATTAGTAAATGAACAGTAAAAATTACGAAAAAATACAGAAAAATAGATTAAGCTACAAATATCCTAGGAAAAATGCTAACTTGAACCCACAGCTTATAAATAAGCCAGGAATAAGCCCACAAGGGCTGAAAGGCTTATGGAGCAAAAATGTGGTTAAATAAATAACCACTTGGGCTTCTAACGAAGAAGTCCCAAGGGCACAGCGGTAAGGGTGTTGGTATGAAAGAGGATTGAGACCCGGGTTCAAGTCCTGCTCACCCGGGTTTCCCCTTATCCCCCCCCCCCCATTTTTTTTTGAAGAACTTTTTATACAAACTTTTTAAGCACCTTTAGCTTATCATTTTTTATAACTACAACTAATTGGGAAAAGCTAAAAATAAGCTGAAAAAGCTTAATTAAAACAGTCAGCAAGCTTGAATGGGCTTTAAGGCACAAGGACTTAAGAAAAACTATCAAGAGGGCTTAAGAGACTAATAAGCTAAGTGAAACTGAAGATAAACAAAAGAGACTAGCTACCCTAACCTAAATAAGCCCTATGCATACAAATAAGCTAGATAAAACAGACAGATAAGCCAAACAAGCAAATAAGCAATGGGCAAAGATGCTGAAAGAAAGAAAGCCTATGGACACATTTGGGCTTAAAAGATAAGCAACCTAGAGTGGTTCCTAAGGTCTGAAACAAGGGGGCTTAATAAAAGAGCTTAAGGGCTTTTTAGAAAAGCCAACAACTTGAACTGAGTCCAACAATTGAGCTAGAAAAAGTGACTTGAATCATACTGTCTAGCACCAGGGGATATTTTTGGTTCTCTTTGAAATTAAATTTTTTACAAAGAAAGCTTATGAATAAGCTATCAAATAAGCTTTAAACAAAAAAAATGAGTTAAAACAGATGTAGTGTGGTTAGAAAAGAGCTTATGCTCAAATTTTAAAATTCTAAAAACACTTTAAAGCTGCTGAGTTTTGCAATCAAAATGTAACTTGACTTTTGAAAAACTTAAAAACATGTTGACAGATTTGAACAAATTGTAGGAAAAACTTAAGGACTTAACCAATTGTCTTTTACACACTAAAATGACACAATTTAAATCCTTACTTTAGGTTTTCAAAGCTTGATCAAATAAGCTTATGAAATCCTTTTTTTAAGACTCACAGATTTAAGACAACTATGACAACATTTGAAAAACAACTTTTAGACTTGAAAACTTTTGAAAACAGATTCACATGAGCTTAAATAGTTTAACCAAAGTTCCCTAATGACCATAACCCATTAACACACAATTTTTGACCCATTTTCATGCTGTTCCAAACACCCCTTTATATTTTTAAAAACGGATTTTAACACTTATGAAGACTAAATTAAGCACTAAATTTTAAAGACAACTACTAAATATGCAATAATAAGCAATAAAAAGTAAAAAGCAAAAAGAAACAAGCACTTTAATAAGCTAATAAGCTAAAAGGCAGAAATAAGCTATCTATGCAGTTTATGCTCGAGACTTCAAACAATGGCATAACATCATTAACAAACATCAATAAGTCATAACTGAGCAATTTAAGCAAAAATAAGCTAAGAATAAGCACTAATAGGCTGTTGCTACAGTAACAAAAAGCTAAAATTTAAGAAATTGACAGAAACTAGAAAAGAGAAATGTACCTTTGATCCTTGCTCAAAACAGGAGTAAATGGAACCTAAATAAGCTCTAATCTTACCCAAGCTTATAAATAAGCTATACTAAGAACCCAATGAGCCATCCATTTCTGCCCATTCATCCAAAAGCTTAGCAATAAGCACTTTTTTTTGGTTTTTGGTTTTCTTTTCTTAATTTATGTATAGTAGTTTAAACAGATTATAAAGTGGCTTGTATGAGCTTTAAAAGGCTTAAGATAACTTTTAAGAACTTGGAACAAAAATTAAAACGTAAAACTGAATTTTCATTAATCTTAAAAATACAAGTACATAAAAGTTACACTACTTGAAAACTTAAAACTTCACTAGACTTAAAAAAAAACTACACACTAAAAAAACTCCTTGCCTCAAGGGCTTACAAAAGCTTTTATAGAAAAACTAGCTAGGGTCTCTCCTCTTTTCCTTTGTCTTCTTCTGAATGTGCTAGTTTGCTGAGTAAAAATGAGTCTTGTGTGTTTGTTGTGTGTGTAGAAACACAAAACCAATCCTGGCCCTTGGTCTTGAGTATTGCCCACTCAAAGAGATCTCAACCCTTGAAAATTCTTGACCAATAGTATCATAAGGGATTGCCAAGGTGGACGAGTGCCCATGTGGGGGTGGGGTTTGCTGGTGGTGATGGTTTTGGACGGTTTTGAACAGTATTCGAGGAGGGGGGAGGTGACAGAGGTGGGGTTGTGATGTTGGCGGGAATTGTGGGTAGGAGATGTACAGTAGTTTAAAAATAGGGTATGGGTTTGTGGGTTTGTCACAAATGGTCCTCCATGGTTATAGTTGTTATTGCAATTTTCGTCCTTGTGTGTAAAATGGTTTGGCCAGTTGGCAAGAAACACCCCTGAAAGTTATATAGTGTGTTGCAAGTGTAGTCCTTTGGATGTACAACAATTTGCCTTTGGCAGATTGGGTCCTTGTGGTATTTCTTTGGGAAAATGGCAGTTTAAGTCCCTCATAAGTAATTTTCGCTGCATTCCTTCATAAATAAGTTAGGGACCTGGCAATTTTTGCCCCGTAAACTTACTTTTCTTCACTTATGTCTTCGGTTTTGGACCATTTGGATTGTCGGGGATGAATTTGGTTGACATTTTCAGGACATTGGCTTTGTCTGACTTTGTCTGTTTACCATGCTTTTCAGTACGTGTGCGGTTTGTCGTTTTGGCTTCGTTTTTCGTCCTTTTCTTAGATATCCGTTCCTGCACAACACAATTAGCAAAACAAGCATATTTTTGGCATTTTAAGTCCGTTTTTGGTTATTTTAGCTCGTTTTTAAAGGTAAAAGGTATGTGTAATTAAACACATACCAAAAAACCTTCCCCCATACTAAGGTATTGCCGTGTACCATCACGCAATGCTATGAAGTAAGCATGTTATGAAACTATAGAATCTGATCTCCCCTCGTACTAATAACCTTAAAAAGTAGCTAGGTGTTTTCATCAAGGTAATTAAAAGACGTCATAAGTTTGAAAATCCCCTCTTTAAACCATTTTTTACACTTATTGTCCTACAGACTTTTTGTATTTTTCATTTTTCATTAATCAACTAACTAGAACGTTTAACTTTCTTTTAGTTTTATAACTGTTAAGGGATCAAAGAACAAATTGCATTCCGATCCTAGAATTCCCCAAAAAGGATAAATTCATCTTCCCAGAATTTTACTTATCCCAAACCAAGCTTAGAAACAATCACCGTTAATTATGAGTTAAGATCTAACCACTAACTCATATTTGCAACTTGTAAACTTCACTCCGACAATTCATATCTTAAGGTGTATGTGACTATTTTTAATTTCAACCATGATCAACTGTTGTTTGCAACATTCTATGTTTCACGTTCCAACCGGAATAATGAGTTTTAAGGCGAGATCAACCCAAGTAGCGACTTCCGTCTCGGCACAATCCCAAACGCTTGGCGGTTAAGTGACAGGTTTTTGACACCACCAAACAGAGACTAAGTATCGGGACTCACAGGACCTTAAGTTTCGATAGCTCTTAGGTTTTCCGTATGCACATAGCTTATAAAATAAAATAGCCAAAGTTTAAAAGCATATTTGAATTTAACAAAAAGAGACTTTTTATTCACACTTAATATTAACCATTTATGCAATTTGTATCCCTCGACCTTTTAGAAGGCTACAACATCGGTTGTGAGCCGGCAAGATGCAGCAAACTTTTATCAGTCTCGGATTATTATTCTTACTATGGGCTTTCTTTAGAAGGCTGTAACATCGGTTGTGAGCCGGCAAGATGCAGCAAACTTTTATCAGTCTCGCCGTTTATTATATTTTTGCATTTTTCATCATTTTTTTTATATTTGGAAAACGTCTTTTAGAAAAATTCAAGTATAAATTTGAACTAAGGCTAAAGTTTTTGCTATATACTACATAAAATTTATTGAATTTATTTACTTGTTCAAAGTAGCACGTATATTAAACTCAGGTTAAGAGCTTAGGGAGAAAAAGCGATAAATTAACACTTATGACTCTTAAATTTCCAAATAATCCCTTGTTAGCATCCAGCTCATCTTAACACTAAATCATTTTTCTTCTTTACGCGAATATTCGCGACCGCTTAGCCTAAAAGTTAAGGAACACATCTAGAGCTCACACGCTCGATTGAGTTAAAATATTATTCTTTTCTACCCAGCAGAAAGTCAAAATTGTGACACAAATACTTATTTATTTTGAAAATTTATGAAATTTTTGAATTTTATTTGAAATTTTGATGGTAAAAACGGGATTACGCGAAAACAACAGCTGTAGGCACAATCAAATTGAAGATCCCCTAGAATGAAACATTGTCCTCAATGTTTTACGAAGGGTCTCTACGTAAATCCTAAGCCGTTTATGAATTATGCTAAAGATAAACGTTAGTCGATAAAGAATTAGGATAATCGGGATTCCACATGAAGCTGAGGAATGTGAAGCTCTTGTGATCGACAAGGACAAATACTGCAAGCATGATAGGCTTTCAAATCCGAGACATCATGGACAAAATAGCACAAAACCAAAGCTCAAAACATGAAAATGTATATGCAAGCCTCCTTACATACAACTAAACACTTATTCAATTGTACAACTTAAAGCTAGCATACTATTACACTAATAAACTAGGGATAAAGCATAGGGTGCCTCCCAAAATAGCTCTTGTTTAGGGTCACTAAGCTTGACCCAAATTCCCTGAATTTAGTTGTCCTTAGGGAAGGTTTGGAGGTCCGGGATATCCATAGCAGGGACATCCCCTCCAAAATAGTGCTTTAGACGATGACCATTTACTTTGAAAGTTTTAGCCCTGAGTTTTGGGATAACTTAACGGTGCCAAAAGGAAAACTAGAACCATGTAAAATGGTCCTGACCAGCGGACTTCAACTTGCCGGAGAAAAGTTTCAATCTTGAGTTAATGAGATGACTTGATCACTGACGGTTGAAACGCGATGTTTGATCTGTACTTCCAGTGAATCCTCTTAGTTTTCTCTTTGTAAAAATCAAATAATTTCATAAGCTTGAGTCACATGCAGCTTTACTTAATTCATTGAGTTGAACTTTGCGTTGACACCCGCGTTTTGAGATCAATAGTTTTGCATGCTTAAGGGCCCATTAAAAGCTTTGTGCTCCAAACTCAATCGGCAGAAGACAATGCCGTTTCCATATTCAGCTTGTACGGAGTGCACCCGATGGGTGTTTTGTACGCTGTACGGAAGGCCCAGAGAGCGTCATCCAGTTTGTCCGACCAAGAGGCACAATTTTCGCCCACTGTCCTTTTAAGAATTCTTTTTAAACCACGATTCGATACCTCAACCACCTCCCGACAGTGTCTGTGGTGATACGCGGTGGACGATGAGGACTCCGTATTCAAGCATGAACCCTGCAAGACTGGGTCATTGCAAAAATTTGTTCCTTGATCACTATGATGGCACGAGGGCACCAAATCTGGCAAAGAGAAGATTTTAAGAAAGTTGCAAACTACTCGGCGTCGTTGGGTGGGAGCGCCTTCCTCAACCCATTTCGACAGGTAAATTGACAGCCACAAGTATGTATTTGTTGCCTCTAGAAGATGGGAATGGTCCCATGAAGTCTATGCCCCAAACGTCAAAGAGTTGTCACAAACATTGGAAATGGAAATTTTTGAGTATCTCATCACTTTTGTTGAAATTTTTCCTTGTCGTTGACACGAGTCACAATTTTTAATAACCAACTCGTGGGCATCTTGTATTTTGAAAGGCCAAAAGTAATCCGGCATCAAAGACCCTTTTGGCGGTGAGATTGCACCGTTGGATGTCCCCCGTGGGTCCATTATGGCAGCTTTAGTGAATGGTCGAGGTTCTTTGCCGTGCACACACCGCCGGATCATTTGATCCGCACAGATTTTAAACAAGAAGGGGTCATCCCAGAAGTAGTGTTTGACATCTTTGAAAAACTTGTTTTTCTGTTGGGATGACATTCCCTTGACAATGAAGTTCCCCGCATGGTAGTTTGCGAAATCTGCAAACCATGGGGTACTATCAGCACGAAGAGCAACCGATCCATAGAGTGTTCGAAGGAAATGTTATCCTGATTTCCTTGTTCTCGGAGTTTTATCTTGATTGAAGTTTCTCAAAGTCTGAAAAGATGATCGGCGGTCATATTTACAGCTACTTTTTTGTCTTCGATGACAACATCTTCGAATTCTTGGAGCAAAAGATCCACCACATCGTCTTGGCTTAGCATCCTTTTAGCGAAGAGATTACTTTATAGCAAAATGGTCGGTATAGCACTATGCTCTTGGAACAAAATGGAATATGACGACAATTTCCTCAAAAGCGTATACTACTGCAAAGTAATTCTTTTTCGGAATTCGTAGTATAGTGTGCTTATTTGAGCTTCGTCATGGTTTTTGCTGGGCCTAGTAAATTGGTCTGGAAATGCTTTGTTATTTTGTTGCCCTAGGACTGCCCCAATTGCAAAATCGACACTGCATCACACAAGAGTTCGAAGGTGCAAGTCCGCAGTCTTGAGCAATCAAAATTGAGACCTCAGTCCAGTTTTTATCTTATTACGTGTATTAAAGGATTCCGATGCACTTACTTTTGAGAAAAAAAAATGGAGTCTCTTTTTCAAGCAGGTGAGTTATTGGCGGGGCCTTATTTATGAGAGTCTATGTATGAAACGTCATAAAAACCAGCGCGCCCAAGAATAGCTTCCGATGAACTACTTTCACTGTAGTCCGGGATTAAGGGAGCTTGGTCTATAATGACGTCAGCAGTAGCTCGGACCTCGGTCGAACCTCAAATACCCTATTTGGAGTTTTAGTTCCGAGAACAATCCTTCCTTTTACCATAAATGACTTTTCTCCCATTTTCGGACGCAAATTGGTGGACTTTCACACCGTTTTTAACATTTGTCCAAATAGATAGGCATGTAGAGAAAGAATCTCCGAAGACTGAAAAGTCATCCATAAACACTTCCATCGTTTTTTCGATCATGTCATGGAAATTGCATCCCATACATCGTTGAACTGCCGGGTGCAATGCATAGCCCAGAAAAAAAAAGGCAATGCTGCGATAGTCAAATGTTTCGTACACGGCAGTAAAGGTTGTCTTTCTTGGTCTTCCGGGTCTATGGGAATCCTGGAAATAAACCCGAAAAGCCATCGATGAAACAATAAAATTGGGTTTTCCCGCGAGTCTTTCGAGCATTGGTCCATAAGGACATGGAAAAGGTCCTTTCGTGTAGCTTTCATTCATCAAACTTTCTATAGTCGATGCACACTCTCCACCCTGTGACCATGATCGATCCGGTTATAAATCATTCTCATTAGTTTTGACAGTACGGTCATGCCACCCTTTTTCGGTACACAGTGCACCGGGCTTACCCATGGACTGTCAGAGATCGGATAAATTAATCCGGCGTCAAGAAGTTTTTCAACCTCTTTTTTTGATACGTCATGGATTTTTCGGATTTAACCCGCTCTTTGATTGTTTGAACCGTTGGTTCGTATCCGCCTTACCATGAAATTTTTGTGGGATACAAAACTCTAAGGGTCGATACCTTTTAATATCGGAATGAGTTCCCAAGCAATGGCTCGCTGTCGGGACTTTAGAACCTTGATTAGAGCTGCCCTTTCCTCATTCTCTAAATTCCTTTTGCAATATGGACAGGCAACTTGTCGTTACCTCCAGAAATGAATATTCTAAAATGAGGTGGCAAAATTCCTTATTCAACCTTAGGGGGCTCATTATCAGAAAAGAATTTTTCATTGTTGCTCACAATCTTAAGATCTTTTCGATTTCTGGAAAAATAATTTCCTTGATTGGGAGGTGGTGGTGAATGATCACTTATTAAGAATTGCTTATGAGGAGATAATGTCCCCATCAGGGTCATAATATTAGATGATCAATTTTCGGATGAAGTTGATCATCCTCTATAGCAAGAAAAGATCAGCTTCTTCCGAATAGGAGAAAATCACTGTCCCAAATGGAGTTAAAGTCGAAGAAAAGTAGAGACGGATTGTGATCATAGTAAGAGTGGGATGCCACTCAAGAATCACATTTGAGAAACCAAGAACTTCTTGAGAGTACTCTTCACAAGCCATATCAATGACGTCAATTCGGTTTGCCATCATATGATTGTAATTAGACGTGTATCTCGAAGTTTGGTCCAGATTAAATGTAATGGCCTCTCTGCCAACCACGAAAGTTATTCACCATCGTCATAACACGATCATGCACGACTGGTTTTTAAAGAAACTTCTCCCGAGAATTAAAGGTACTCGGGTTCCTGGCCTCAAAATCGACGACCACAAAAATCTGCTGAAATTGGAATCTTTCCCACCGTTACATATACGTCTTAGCGATACCGATCGGTTTTAGAGATTGAACGGTCTGCTAGCTGCTCGTCATGCAAGTCGGGTTTAGTTCGGGAAGAAGAGATTTTTCCATTAGCGGAAATATGGCATAATAATTAATGCTATGCGCCAAGATTGGGCCAAGGCATTGCATGTATTAATCCTGGAGAATTCACATGGAATAAGAAAATCGCCAGGGGCCTCCAAGTTTTCTTGGTAACTTGTTTTATGATGACCGTGATCAATTCTCGTTCAATGAGTTCTAGCCATTTCACTCAACTTTTGTTTGTTTCCGATAAGGTTTTTAGAGTCGAGGCGAATTTGAGTCGTGTGGTAGTCGTAGTGGTTTTGACTCGAAGAAATGTGTTACGAAGTTAAATATAGAATATATTAGAAAATTAACAAATAAATAAGTTTCGGCATTTTATCCGGTAACCCAGAATAATGATTTAAATATTATGAAAAATAATGTTTTTATGTTTTTAATTTACGTAACTTCCCGGCAGGTCACCCATACTAGTGCTACCCTCGCACGATCACGCTTAACTGCCGGTATTAAAGAAAATACTTGGATATAAAAATGTAAATATGTATTTTAGTTTATTAAACTAATTTATGTATATATATATATATTATTTATTATTTATAAATAATATGTTTCAGAAAAGTTTTTAAATATAAGATATCACAAATAATTTTAAGTATATAGTTTTTACGAAATTTCGAGATGACCCGTTCGTAAATTATAGTTTTCCAAAGTCGTAGACTTTAATTCCCAAAGCACTTTCAACGTTTTTCTCAAATCACTATATTCCCAACTAAGTTACGATATTTATAATAATCGTTTATACGCTCCATTAAGTATTAAAAATAAGCCGAAACCATAAATGGATCCTTATTGGGCTTTTAGGCCCAATAAGCCTAAACAAAGATCCAAAACGCAACAAGACCAAAATAAGCAAGCGATTAACAAGTAGTACATAGCTTATTAAATAAGCTACGGATAAGCTTAACCAATAAGCCATGTCGTGGGCTTTTAAGACACGGTTTGGGATTTATGTTGGGTCGCGGCCCAACAAGCTAACCAAGCTAACATGGTTTAATTTATTTAGTCCGATAAGTATCCAAATAAGCAATAAGCATTTTAATAAGCCAAGATAAGCCAAAACAAGCCAACCAATAAGCCAAGTCATGGGCTTTTAGCCACGAGTTAGGCTTGGTTATTGGGCCAAAGCCCATGAGGACCTTTAAACTCATACGGGCTAATTTATTAAGCCCGATAAGCTTAGTTCTTTACCAATAAGCACAAATAAGCCACGAAAATAGGTAGAAAAATAAGATGATAATCAAATAAGCATAAAGTTTGAACCTTTATGGTCCTATTATGTTTTCGACACACATAAGTACACGAACAAGCTCACTTGAGCTTATTAATAAGCAAAAATAAGCAATAAGCTTTAGGAAAAATATTTCTTTATAAAAGATCCACCACGACAACGCAACTAATCTTTCCCCTTCTTTCTTTTTATAAAATTCGAACAAGACATAAACCCTTTTGGGGTTTATGTGATTTTGAAAACTTTGATTTTTAACGATTCGTTTGTAATTAGAGACTAATTACAAACCAAACGCTGTTTAAGAATACCCAAATAACTATAACGATCAACCCAAAATACTATTATCTTCAAATGATCTTGATCAAAAATAAAAAATGTATGATTTAAAGGGGTGTTTGTTTTCAGACGTGTACAAGGGAGAAGAGAGGGAGAAAAATATTTTGTGTGTTTTTAGAGAGAGAAAGGGATGAGATGAGAATGAATGATATGGTCTTATTTTTGCTTGGAATGAAAGAAAAAGAAGGCTAGCTTAATTCTTAATCAAAATGGCATCCTACACAATTTTAGGACCACAAGGGACACTTGAGAATTTGGTGGGAGGATATTGGGGAATAATTGGACCACCAAAGCAAAATAATAAAATTTGTGTATATGTGTGTGGTTTTAGGCGTGGCAAGCAAGGGGATAGAAGGGGGACCAAAAACAAATTTCAAATTTGATTTCTTAGCTAACTATAATATCTAGATATTTTGGTAGGTTGCATATGCATGCATGTGCAAGTAAAAGTTTTGGTAACGTTTACGTAGCCGTAAAAATTTAAAAACGTGCAACATTTAAAAATAAAAATGTAATAAATTAATTATGTGCTCGTTAAGTCAGATTGTGATTGTCGTGAAAAGACTACGCTTTTTTGAAAGCCGGAACGCGTCCGGTTACGTTTCTCAGTTTTACGCGGAACAACTTCCCGGTTTTACGTCAAATTGACACGTAACTTATAAAGGTTAAATTAATTCACGTAAAAGTTAAAATAATAACTCGGAAATTTACGGAGTGTTACATCACGTTCGATATCTTCCAGAATATTTTATTACTTTATATTGAATACGGCATATAGAGTTCTCCTGAATACGGCGTATTGGACATTGTATCTTCGTGGTTTCTTATGAAGTGCAGGCACAGATACACCGTATCTTCTTTGATGGATATGGCGTATATGATATCAGAATAGTAATCTTCAAATGTCTTCATTTGAGCTCCATAATGCGTGCCTTTTTGCTAATTTTCACTAAGTACTCCGTAATTACTGCAAATCTCAAATATAAATGATTAAGTAACAATTCTTGCAATAATTATACAAAATGTGTTATTTACATAGGATAAATGATGCTATAAAAGTAACGTTATTTGATGTCATCAAATATCCCCCACTTGAATCCTACTTGTCCGCAAGTAGCCTTTAGAAGTTTATAAAAATGTATCCTGATTGATTGGTAGTTAAACTAACACCTTTTATATATATAATATATAATAAAATATATATAATAAGTTTAATCTAAAAATAATCAATGAAACCGAGAAGTAGTATAGAATATCCCCGGGTCGTTTATCCCCAACGAGGCTGTGCTTGAGAATCGATACAGTCGGAAAATTGGAGTTTGAATGAGATTAATGATTTGGGAGTGTAGAAAGCTAAATTAATCAATAATAAGCAAAAACGATTGAGAAAAAACCTAAAAATTATGAATTTAAACTGAAAAACGAGAGCAGGAATCCCGAACAAGGGGTCAAAAACCTAAAATCTTAAAATTTAACCCTACAAAGAAATTTTTACTCCTAATCTACTCTAGATGACTAATAATGAAGAATGAAAAAGACTAGACCGAAAACGGAGTTAAAACGAGCTCTAAAATGAAAAAACAAAAACGGGGGTAAATCCCGTTCTTTAAAAAGTACGATTTTGCAAAAATGACCCTACAAACGTTTTTATATTTTTCCTAAGTAAAAGATGATAAAAGAAAATTTTGTAAAAAAGAAAAATATTTTTTTGACTTTTTATTTATTTTTTATGAATTAAAAACAGTTTAAAAGAAAATAAATTATAAAAATTAGTAAATGAACAGTAAAAATTACGGAAAAATACAAAAAAATAGATTAAGCAACAACTACCCTAGGAAAAATACCAACTTGAACCCACAGCTTATAAATAAGCCAGGAATAAGCCCACAAGGGCTGAAAGGCTTATTGGCAAAATGTGGTTAAATTAATAACCACTTGGGCTTCTAACGAAGAAGTCCCAAGGGCACAGCGGTAGGAGTGTGTATGAAAAAGGTTGATGAGGGTTGAGACCCGGGTTCGAGTCTTGCTCACCCGGGTTTCCCCTTATCCCTTTTTTTAGAAAAACTTTTTATACAAACTTGATCATAACCTTGAGCTTATCATTTTTTATAACTAGCACTTTTTGGGAAAAGCTAAAAATAAGCTGAAAAAGCTTAATTAAAACAGACAGCTAGCTTAAATGAGCTTTAAGGCACAAGGACTTTTCTTACTTTGATTTTTAGCACAACTTAAGCAATGGCAGAAACAATAAGCAAACAAAGGAACAAGCACACTTAATAAGCAACTAAAAACAAGAAAACAGCAATTAAAAAGCACAAAATAAGCTGGAACAAGAATAAGCTATTTCCTATTTTAATATGCAAAACAGACAAAATGCCTTCTTAAGGCTTAAAAATAAGCAATTAAAAGGGCTTCCTAAGGTCTAAAACTAAGGGATGGTATTGAAGAGCTTATTGGCTTTCTAGAAAAGCCAAAAGCTTGAACAGACACTAACAAATAAGCTAGAAAAGTTGGCTTGAAATCTGGCTTCTA